>CM038681.1:225717542-225839266 GCA_021605205.1 Aegilops longissima
GATTTTCACGAGCGAAGATAAAATGACTTCTTCAAAACATATGAAATATGAGTTGGGAGTTTTAAAAGAATTAAATTCAAAGTTCTTTTGAATTTATTTTCAATTTGGAGTTATTTGAGTTTTATTCAAATTATTTTTCTCCAAAATAAAATATATGGAAAATAGGGTAACATGATTCCCTACATCGAAAAAATGGAGAGAAATAAATTTGAAATCATTTTGGTATTTTTTAAAATGATTTTGGTTAGATTTTATTAAAGCAGAAGCACTTTTTGCTTTATTTGAATTTATGTGGATTTTATTTGACATTAGAATAATGTTCATCTTGTAGGAAATATTTTTCTGCAAATTTTGATATATTAGGCATATAAAAGTTTTAATTATTTTGTTTTTATTTTAGTTCTGTGAAATTTTGTTAAAAAAATATGCAGCGCCTTGGGCCAAAGGCCCAAGCCACGACTCAACCGGCCGGCCGAGGCCAAGGCCATCGCTAGCACCCGCGCACCTAGGGAGCCAGGGAGCCAAGGTTTCCTATTCTTTTACAAATCCTAGTAGGATTTGATCCCGTTTCGTTATTCCGTTTATTCCGATTTGTTTCTAGATCTTTTCCCTTTTTGTTTCCTAATCCTAGTCTATTTCTTGTCCCCTACCCCAAGCAAAGCCCTCCCTCCCCAATATAAATACCCAAGCACCCCCCCCAACACATCAAACCAACACCTCTCCTCTCCTCTCCTTGCAGCAAGAAGTCAAGCACCACCGCCGCCGCCAAGTGTCGCCGCCATGCCTCGACCTCTCCCGAGGTTTATATGATCTCCTCTCCACCGTCCCGTGATCTCCTTTCCTCTAGGAGCAACTGCAACATCGGATCCGATCTTCTTCCCCAACTCCGACGACTACTCCGGTGAGATCCACGAAATCCGTAATTCATTTTTTCTTGAGAAAATAGCAATCTTAGAAAATTCATATCTTTTAGAGTTTTTAGTATTTTGAGTGATTCCAATTGCTATGTGTCACAAATTTGCTGAAGTTTCTGTTAGTGCCTCTGGATTTCAAATTTGAGTAGTTTAAATTTGAATTTGATAAATTTTGTTCAGATTAGTATTTTGGCCATAACTTGAGTTTAAAAATAGGTTTTTAATTAATTCTTTTTGCTCCTGGTCACTTGTGATATTTTTTTAGCTGTAGGATTTCGTTTGGTAATTTTGGAGTATTTTAAATTAGATCTTTAGCAAAAACAGTACTGTTTTGCTTATATAGTTGTTTTAGTTATGTAATTATTTTTTTAATTATTTTTAGTTCATTCCTTTTGTAGATTTTCACTTGTTGTTATATGTTTATATTTAGCTACAATAGATAAATTTTCGTAGTTATTTATTAGTGTTTAGCTAATGTTTTTGTAATTGCTTGTTTAGTTCATAGTGATAGTGGATAAAATAGTTTTATTAGTTTTAAAAGTAATTCTTTTTCCACTTCAAGTTATATTGTTTTTGTTTCTGTTATTTGTGAACACATTAGTTGTTAAATTTATTTAGTATAGTTTATCAATGTTTTAATAAATGATTTGCTGTTATAGTTGTCTTAGTGTTTTGCTAGTTGTTATATTTTATCTAGTATTAACTAGATGGTTATAGTAGTTTTATATTAGCTCTTTTTGTTAGTTATTAAATCAGTAATTTATTTTCTGTTATTTTATTAGATTTATATTTTCTTTGCTGTAGAAAAAAATATTAGAGTAATTTAGTGATGTTATGTTAAGATTTGTGTGAGTTGGTCACCACTAGTTTTTCCTTGAATTTCTCTTTCGAAGTTTTTCCTTTGGTTTTCGACTTGGTTTTCTTTGTTGCTTTTATTTTGATTGAGTATTGTTATGATTGATAGAATTGATTGCTAGGATGATTGCTTATATGATTGTCATTTTAATATAGATTTTCAACGGAGTGACGAATAGTTCTACCAAGTCTTTATTCGAGGCGTTATTATCTTCATCAAGTAATACCGAGCAAGTTCACTTTGACCATGTTTTCATACCTATGTATTTTATTGCATCTAGTGTCATCTTCGCAACAATCCCTCCAAAGAGTGACATTGAATCCTTGTAGTTGAGTAGTATGCATGAGGTAGGAACCCATCACCTGTTACCAAGCCCGGGCGTTATTTATTTTAATGCTACGCTATAGTAGACGGGTTGGTATGAGTGCTCGGGAGTGGTGTGAGAATGAAGGATCTACGTCAATGGCGACAACTCCATGATGGAATCTGCAAGGACTGCATCTTCAAGGCCTCAAGACTTCAAGACTCGAGACAAGAATTCAATACACACTCATTGGGTGAAGGATGGTTGACGGCACCTGGAGAAACCAAGGGTTGGCGGGATGCATGGAGAAGCACCATGACATCTTGCGGAAAGCTTCACCCAGACTCAAAGAGACGGAAGAATACTTCATGCCCGAAGCTTACCTGCAACCGCAAGTCACTATGGGCTCGGCTTGGTTGACCTTAGTTGTGACTCTGGCTGGGGCGGTGCTAGCAGATGTAGAACTACGGTAGGATTGGATGAGCACCGACGGTGGTCGGGAACTCTTCGAAGACCATGTTTGGTCATCTTGTTTTCAAACACTCAAAGTGCGAGAACGTAAAAGAGGATCGAATCTTGCGGGTAAAGTGTACAAACCTCTGCGGAGGTTTAAACCTAATCGATTAGCCGTGTCCCGGTTATGGACAATTTGAGCATCTGGACTTGGATCTATCTCGAACTCTCAACACCGGATTGATAACTTAACTGTGGGCAACTTATGATGATTTTGGGCTATGAGACATCGGTTGGCGGAACCATGTCATGATAGAAAAACTCCATAGTACAGACTTCATTTATTCCTTTGATGTAGGAAAATAAATCAGCTTTTACGCAAACAAAACTCGGACACGAGCCACAAAGCCATATTGCATATAGTATAGTTTTATCATCTGTTTTCTCATGTTGTGATCTTGCGGTACATTCAATGTAATGACCTACATGGCTGCAACGTATCATGTTGCGTATACTTTCTTCCGACGAGTAAGAATACGGTGCAGGTTACGGTCTACACTCAACTTGCCGATGGCGTTGATGGGACTCCACACCCGACTATTTGTTTCATTGTGACTTATGAGGTATATATATCAGTTTTACGTTATTTATGCATGTGATTGCACTTTGATATATACATTGATGTACTGTGTGTGCCAGCATACTGATCCAGGGATGGCATACAAACACAGAGGCTTGACCGTCTGAGGTCGGGTCGCTACAAGGACTGCAATGGACTACAGGTTTCACACCAAAGAACAACAAGACTTCTATGAGACCATTCTACTTGACAAGAAGCCAATTGTCTGTGACATGAGATGGGTTGACTGGGAATACATCAAAGAGAATGAAGATCACTTCCCAGGTGTACAAGACAGCTTCAAAGCTTGTGGAGTTGACAAGTTTGTAGGTCAGAAGCTCACCAAATGGAATGATGAGCTAATCATGTACTTTTATTCCACTGCTCATTTCTATCCAGATGGGAGGATAGTGTGGATGTCTGAAGGTACAAGGTACCAATCAACTGTAGAAGAATGGGCCAAGTTGATCAATGCCCCAGAAGAACATGAGGATGATTTGGATGTGTATGCCAAGAAGAAGAAAGACCACAACTCTATGGCAAACATGTACAAAGAGATCCCTGATAAGGCTTTGGAGACAAACAAGCTTGGATCTGTACATTACTTGTTGTCTGGTCCGCCTACTATCAACACCATCTTAAGGCATACTCTGCTACCCAAGTCTGGAGATCACAAGATGAGTAGAGGACATTCCATCAACTTGCTGCAAATCTTTGATGTCCCTAAAAAAATTCAAGGTCATGAGTCTGATTGTTGAGACAATCAAGAGGACAGCTGCTGACCAGAAAAGATCTTGTGGGTATGCTCCCCATATTCAGATGCTCGTCAACTCCAAGATGGGCACATGGACTTACTTGTTGGACAAAGAGCATTTACCCTTGCTCCCAGGTTTTGAAGATAATGAAGTTCTCATGAATGAGAATGAACCTTCATCAGCACAAGCACAAGAGAAGAGAGCTAAAGCAAAGGCAGAAAAGGCTGCAAGGATGCCAAGTGCTGAGGAAGCATCTCAGGTGTTCCTGAAGAGCAAGCAAGATCAACTTGGATATTTGATTCAAGCTACATCGAGGATTGAGAAGGGCTTGGCCACCCTGACTCAAAATCAGGAGAGCTTGGAGAGGATCATAGAAACAAAGTTTTATGATCTTGATCTGAAGGTCACTGAGATACAGACAGCAGTTGAGCAGCTCCAGGAGGAAGCAGAAGAGAAGAAAGGGAAGGCTACTACAGATGCTTTTCGCAGAGTGCCTAGAGGTCAGAGGTCTGCTGCAGTGCCAGTACGAGATACTAGAGCTACATCGTCAGCACCAGCAGCCACAGCTTCAGTGCCACCTCCAGCAGCCACTCCACAGCTCCAACTACGTCAACTGATGCCTTCGTCCTTGGAGTTCTCTCTACACCACCTCCCGAAGACCAAGCCTGAGAGACGCATAGCACTATGCATTTTCGAACTTTTTGGTAACTTGTTGCCAAAGGGGGAGAAATGTATAGATCATAGGCTTCGAGAGAGAGTGTTTGCCTCTTTGTCTCTCTTGCTTTTGGTTGAACTTTATTGTGTGCTTGGTTGATACTCTATGTCTATGTGAGAAACTTGTTTGATCATGTGTTTGATCATATGCTACTTTAATGCTTGCTTGGATGATATTATCTCTTATATCCCATATATGTTCATTCACTTTGCTTGGTGATGAGTGCATGCTTTTAATTTCCATCATTTTGAGCGCTCCACCAAGATGTATGTGACATGGAAGAGTAACCCATGATCCTAATCAATTGTGCATTTGCATTCAAAAGCAAATTTTAAATAATGCACAAATTTAGGGGGAGCTCTTACTTATCACATACTTCTCAAAGCGACGATGTATTTAAATCTTATGATCATTTGTCGAAGCTTTGATCTATATGTTGTCATCAATTACCAAAAAGGGGGAGATTGAAATTGCAACTATCCCTGGGTGGTTTTGGTAATTCCTAACAACATATAGCTCATTGAGCTAATGATATCTCAAGACAAATATTTCAGGAAAGCTCAATGATTAGCATGGCATGGATTAGAAATGTGGACCCCTCAAAATGCTAAGGACAAAAGATTGGCTCAAGCTCTAAAGCTCAAGACTCTACATTTTACGTTTAGTGATCCAAGATCACATTGAGTCCATATGAAAAGCCAATACTATTAAAAGGGGATGAGGTGTTGCTTAATGGGTTGCTTGCTCAAAATGCTTAGTGATATGCTCCAAAACCCTCAACTACTTTCTCATATCCACATATGTCCCAAACCAAATGTCAAACTCGGCCCTACCGATTTGATCTATCCGGCGCCACCGAGTTCATTTGACATAGCCACTGCCACAAACCCTAGTCATTTTGGTCTCATCGATAGGGATCTCGGTCTCACCGAGATGTGATTGCAAACTCTCCGTTTCCCTCTGTAACGTTTCGGTCTAACCGAGATGAGCGATCAGTCCCACCGAGTTCGCAATGCAAACTCTCTGTTTCCCTTTCGTAATGTTTCGGTCTCATCGAGATGAGCGAATTGGTCCCACCAAGTTTGACTGGCCAACTCTCTGGTTAGCTTATTACCAAAATTGGTCCCACCGAGTTTGTGTAATCGGTCTCACCGAGATGACGTTATGCCCTAACCCTAATGAAATCGGTCTCACCGAGTTGACATGTCGGTCCCACCGAAAATCCTAACGTTCACATTTTGAACTAAATCGGTTTGACCGAGTTTCATTATTCGGTCCCACCGAGTTTGGTGATTTCTGTGTACTAGTTAGATTTTGTGTGGAGGCTATATATACCCCTCCACCCACTCTTCATTCATTGAGAGAGCCATCGGAACAAGACTACACTTCCAGCATACATTTTCTGAGAGAGAACCACATACTCATGTGTTGAGGTCAAGATATTCCATTCCAACCACATATGTCTTGATCTCTAGCCTTCTCCAAGTTGCTTTCCACTCAAATCATCTTTCCACCAAATCCAAATCTGTGAGAGAGAGTTGAGTGTTGGGAAGACTATCATTTGAAGCACAAGAGCAAGGAGTTCATCATCAACACACCATCTATTACCTTTTGGAGAGTGGTGTCTCCTAGATTGGTTAGGTGTCACTTGGGAGCCTCCATCAAGATTGTGGAGTTGAACCAAGGAGTTTGTACGGGCAAGGAGATCGCCTACTTCATGAAGATCTACCCTAGTGAGGCAAGCCCTTCATGGGCGATGGCCATGGTGGGATAGACAAGGTTGCTTCTTCGTGGACCCTTCATGGGTGGAGCCCTCCGTGGACTCGCGCAACCGTTACCCTTCGTGGGTTGAAGTCTCCATCAACGTGGATGTATGATAGCACCACCTATCGGAACCACGCCAAAAATCTCCGTGTCTACATTGCGTTTGCTCCCTTCAAACTCCTCCCTTTACCTTCATGTGCAATGTTTTACATTCTGCTGCTATACTCTTAGACTTGCATGTGTAGGTTGATTGCTTGACTAGTGCTAAGTTGCTAAAATCTGCCAAGACTTAAAATTGGGAAAAGGCTAGATTTTTATTTGGTCAAGTAGTCTAATCACCCCCCTCTATACATACTTTCGATCCTACAGGCTACAACTATTCCAACAGAAGAACTCTCTGGAGAAGCTCTGCTGGCTCCACAGGAGGAAGAACCATCGGCCTCAACTTAATTTCCCTCTATTTACTTTTCAATGCCTCTTTTGGTGAACTGGAATGTCCTATGTTGGAATGTGCGTAGTTTGAATTCGGGGGATAAACGACTAGTGCTCTCGAATGCTATCGTCTCTAGTGGTTGTGCGGTCGTTTGTCTGCAGGAAACTAAAAATACCTCTTTTAATTTTCCCTTTATTAAATCCTGCTGCCCTCGTCAATTTGAACAATTTGCCTTTGTGCCTTCTCGTGGTGCCTTTATTGGCATTGCCATAATATGGGATAGTTCTATTTTCTTGACTGATGTTCTCTTTTCTAAAGATTTCGCTCTTGTCACACGTTTCCGTTCCACCCAATCGACACAATGTTGGACACTTGTCAACATTTATGGGCCATGTCAAGGGGAACAGAGAGATCACTTCATTCAATGGTTATGTGCTCTAGATATTCCTTCCAATGAAGAGTGGCTTCTCGTGGGCGACTTCAATTTCATATATAAGAGCACCGGAGAATCGTAATAAACCAGGAGGAAGCATGACAGATATGATCACTTTTAATGATTTCATAAGCTCCCAAAGCCCGATTGAACCGCCTATCAAAGGTCGTACCTTCACTTGGAGTGATATGCAACAAGACCCCCTTCCTGAACAACTCAATTGGTTCTTCACAAGCATAAATTGGACCACTTCATATCCCAAAACTATGGTGAAACCTTTAGGTAAACCTGTCTCCGACCATATACCTTGTGTTGTCAGCATTGAAACAAATATTCCAAAGTCCAAGCTGTTTCACTTTGAGTCCTTTTGGGTGCAGCACCCTGGATTCATGGAGGTAGTCACGACTTCCTGGGCCAAACACGTCAAATCCACAAACCCTGCCACAACTCTTTGTTTAAAATTAAAAATTTTGCGTCGTGATCTTAATCTTAAACACTGGAGCAAAGGTATTTCCAAACTATCGGTGGCAATTGAGAACTCTAACAAAGCCCTCCATGAGATTGATGAGCTGGAAAACAAGCGTGCCCTATCCATACCAGAAACCAATTTTCGAAAAATACTCAAGGCTCACATTTTGATATTACTAAGATATCAACAACTCTACTGGAAAAAGAGGTGTACCATCCGATGGGTCCAATTTGGCGATGAGTCGTCCAAATATTTTCAAGCAATGGCCTCAAAAAGCTATAGGAGAAACAATATTGCCTCTCTAACTACTGGAAATGGCATAACTGTTGAAGATCATGCAGGGAAAGAATCCATTATATTCCAAACGTTCAAAGATAGATGGGGTCCTCAACAAAACACAATATGAAATTTGATCTCTCCAGAATCATTAAAAAATGCAAGGGCCTTGATGAGCTTACTGTTCCATTCTCCCATGAGGAGATTGACAAAGTAACAGAGAGATGTCGATGGATCGAGCACCTGGCCTGGATGGTTTCACTGGAGTTTTCTTAAAATGATGCCGGCCAATCATTAAAGTGGACTTCTACAACTTGTGCAATCAATTTCATAATGGCAATGTCAATCTGGAAGGCATCAATGATGGTTTTATCACTCTGATCCCAAAAATCATCTCACCTAAAATGGTTAATGATTAGAGGCCAATCACACTTCTAAAGTGATGTCTTAAAGTCATCACTAAGATATTGTCCAACCGACTGCAAAAAATCATACTGAAGATCATCCACCGTAACAAATATGGCTTTCTTAAAGGAAGATCCATCCAGGATTGTCTTGCATGGGCATATGAGTATATTTATCAATGCCAATCTTCCAAGAGGGAAATTATGCTTCTGAAACTAGATTTTGCAAAAGCGTTCAACACCATTGAACATGAAGCCATGATTGAAATAATGAAACATGGGTTTCAATGACAAATGGCTAAACTGGATTCGCTGTGTATTCTCTTCAGGTAAATTCTCGGTCCTACTCAATGGAACTCCTGGTCGCCAATTTCATTGCAAATGTGGAGTAAGGCAGGGTGACCCCCTTTCTCCCCTCTTTCTCGTGATGGCGACTGACCTCCTCCAAGCAGCCATTAATGATGCCTTTGCAGCAATCTAATCGAACTGCCATTCCCCTTCCCCAACCAAAAGGAATACCCAGTTATTCAATATGCCAACGACACAATCTTGATATTACTAGCATGAACCCAACAGGAAATAGTCATCAAAGACATTCTGACTGATTATGCTACCTCCGTTGGGTTAAAAATAAACTTTCATAAATCGACGCTCATGCCCATAAATTGTGCTACCGAAAAGAGTGAGGAGCTAGCCAACATTTTCAGCTGTGTTGTCGGGAAGATGTCGTTTACTTACCTTGGCCTCCCACTTGGCACTACCAGACCTACAGTTCAAGAACTCATGCCGCTGGTCTGTTCGGTGGAGAGAATCTTTCGGCCACACTTAACATGATTCCCTATGGTGGCAAATTGTCCTTGCACAACTCGGTGATCACCTCCCATATCATTTTCCCTTTGCACTCTACAATTATCAACCAAAATCATTGAGTTACTGGATAAGATATGAAGGAAAAGCTTGTGGACCAAGAAAACTGATCATGGAGATAAGAATAATTCACTAGCCTCAGGGGACATGGTGTGTTGACCCAAGGACAATGGTGGTCTTGGTGTGATCAGTCTCCGAATACAGGGGGATGCCCCACTGATGAAATATTTACACAAATTCTATAAAGGTTGGAACGTGCCTTGGGTGCAACTTATTTGGGAAACATACTACATGAAACAAATCCCGCATGCCTTCGACCCATGTAGATCATTTTGGTGGAGGGACGTCGCAATAATGCCAACATACAGAGGGATCTCGATGGTACAAGTGGCAAATGGTAAAATGTGTTGTTTTGGAAAGATCTGTGGAGAGACACCATTCTGGCTGAAACCTACCCACGTGCATTCTCCTACGTAAACAATGAGGACCTCTCGGTAAGAGATCTCTTGGCAATCATGTCATTGCGGGAGGCGTTTCACCTACCTCTTTCCGCATAACACTACTGGAATTAGCAGATTTGCCGTCTGCCGACTCTTTGCCGTCAGCTAGCAGACGACAAAGAAAGGCTTTGCCATCAGCCACAAGAAAACGGACGACAAAGAGGCAGCGGACAAGTTGCAACTCTTAACCGTGGATGTTGACATCTCCAATGAACCCGATTTTTGGACATACGTTTGGGGGTCTAATGTTTTCACTGCTCAACACTACACATTCTGCTTTGGAGGCATACATGCACACCAAGCATTTGGGTGGATCTGGAAATCAAAATCGACCATGAAGATCAAAGTCTTTGGATGGCTACTCCTATCTGACCGACGCAACACAAGAAACATGCTTAAACGATGACACTACAACATAGGAGAGGACCATGATTGCATATGGACTACATATTGAAGAAACACTGGAGCACCCGTTCTTTGAATGCCAATTCAGTGCTAGTTGCTGGTCCAGCCTTGGCCTTTCTTGGCCTCATGGTCGCTCAAGACTACAAAACATAACTAGGGCCAAATAAAATTGGAGTTGGCCGCTATTCATGGAACTATTTCTGCTGACATCTTGAAGCATATGGAAGGAACACATCAATAAGCATTTTTGGGGGATTGCTCCTTCAAGAGCCTCTTGGCTAGACAGGCTTAAAACTGATTTCTCTCTCCTTACCTATAGGGTGAAGGAAGAACATAAGCATATCATTCCCCTTATACTTTCCTCTCTTAGATAGACCCTCAGTCTTACCTCCCCAAAGGGGGATGGATTGTAAATCAACTATGTACAACACCCTTCCATTATATTAATTCATAAACAGTAGGAGGTTCTCCTACTGTCCAAGGTTCAAAAAAAATATTGTTAATAATGCTACTTGAAGCAACGATGCGTCCATCCCATTGCTTTGATAATCCCGGTGGGGGATTTCTTCCCAGTGTATTATGTATTGATGGTTATTTAAGGATTTGTTTTGCAGATGCATTTCTGTAATTGTTCCCGAATCTTGATTGTATTCTTAGGCTTAGTTTGTGATTGTGATGATTGCTATAGCCGGGCGCAACAGAGCGCACTATTCTGTCTAGTAAATATCAAATATCCAAACAATGATATGCTAGGAGAACGTAGAGATCCAATGCATAAACGTGACACAAGAATGCTAGTTATATACTTGTCTTTGTATGATTTTAGATATTTATAACGTTCATGCAAGAGCAATAATTCTTTTTGTACCATGTTTTAAACATGATTGTAACTGAAATCCACGTACATTTTTTATTACTACAAGTATAACATATTGTGATGATCGTAAAAAAACCCAGTTAGTTCAAAAAGATTGTTTCATATTTTTTGTATTGAACAAATTCAATTAGTTTTTCTCCTAATAACAATACAAACAAAGATAACAAGGCAAAAAAAAATGCATCCACATAGTTCTAAAAGAGTGAAAACTCTGTTTGTTTGAAAAAAGTTACAATTTCTTACTACACAAGACAAAGTTAAACTTGTGAAGAATATACATGAGTGGAAATTAAATTTGAAAGATAGAAATATCATATCTACATGATTAATGAAAGAAAGCGACTTGTTTGTCTTTGTTAAAGATGGCTCAAGTGTTTTTGCAAGGGAAATCCATCATCGCAACTTTATTCAATGGTTATAATGTTACATGGTGTGACGCCCGGATAATTAGGCTACAGTAATCCCTCATTAATGATGCCACGTCACCTCTGTCACTGTAGTTAATCTCGGGTTAGTTCAAAAACCGATTCAAAATTCAAATTCAAAATCAAGTCAAACAATTAAAGTTTTCAAATATTAAAACTAAAATGTTTGGTTTGTGCCATATAATGCATAGGTAATTATGGTGGAGTGACCACACTTTTATAAATTGTTTAAATACTCTAAAATGAATAAAATGTAGCGAGAACAATTATTTAAATGCTTTTAAAATAATAAAGAATTACAAACTAATTTATATTAGGTGCCAAGTTAATTGTGGTAGTGGCACAAGTACTAATAATATTTTAGGCACAACTTGGGTATTTCATAAAAACAAAAATTTGTTAAAACAGAAAAAAAGAAATAAAAGAAAAGAGAAAATAGAAAACAATAACAAAAGAAGACAAAAGGAACCCCCCCTCCTCTGGGGCCATCTGGCCCAGCTGGCCACCGCCCCCCCCCCTTTTTGGGCCTCAACCCACCAGGCCGCCAGACCGGCCCACCAGCCGTGCCCTTATCCTCCCACTGCCCCGAAACCCTAGCCCCACCGACACCCCCCCTCTCTCCAAAAATATCTCCCCCCCTCTCCCGCGACTGGATCGGGATAGAGGGAGGAGAACGCCGTCATCCGCCGCCGCCAGGAGCCCAAGCCGCCTCGTCGGACTTCCCCACCGGCCTGCCTCCCCGTCGCTCGTCGTCCCCAACGTCCACCTCGCCCCCCGTTGCCCGCGAACCCTACGAACCCTCGTGAGCTTCCCCCTTCCTCCTTTCACGGTGGTCCATGGCTCACACAGCGACGCCAAGCCCGCCCGTGGCCTCGCCTTCCTGCTGCTCCCGTCGCCTCTGCGCGTGCTTTCGCCTCCTCCCTTGCGCTACTCGGTCGCGCCTGCAGCGCCATGCGATGCCGCACCGACCCCACCTCGCCACCACGCTATGCCTCCAGCCTTCGCCGTCACGTTTGCCTTGCCATCGCTCCCTCTCGCCCCAGCTGATCGTCGCGCCACCGCCGCCAGCACCTCGCGTCCCACGGCCACCGCGCGACAACTACACTGCCGCGCTCTCCGCCCGCTCCTCCATGTCGTGTAAATGCGCGCCGCCGCTCTGCTGCTGCCCGCTCATGCTCATCGGCTATGCCCCGCCCCAAACCCTGCATGCCGCCAAAAACCCCGAGCCATGGCGCCGCGAGCCGCCCCTACTAGCCGCCGCTTCCACGCCGTCCCTGGCTGCCTCCTTGTCGTTGGGCGGCAGCAAGCAGCGCCGAGGCCGAGCGCTGAGGCTCGCGCCGGTGGCGCTTCGTGGCAGCGCCGCGTGTGAGCCAAGACGCCATGGCCCTATGACATGTGGGGCCCTGCCCCCAGAACGTTTACAAAAAAGGAATTGAAAATAATAATAATAATAAATTAATTAATTAATTAATTAAAGAATTAATCAACTTAATTAATTAAACCAAACAACTAATTAAACAAATTAAACATTAGTTATCTAATTAACCTAGTTAGTTAATTAGCTAATTAAATAGTTAATGACATTGGGCCCACCCTAATTAATCTGATTAGGTTAATTAAAGCGTTTAATTAAAATGTGTCAGCGACCGGTGGGACCCATCAAGGTCAGTTGACCGATCAACCCTCGTTGATCGGTGAAGTCAGCATGACATCATGCTGATGTCATACATCCAATTTCGAATTAAATTAAATAATTAATTAAATTCCAGAAATTAAAAAAATTCTTTAGAAAATCATATAAAATAAACCGTAGCTCAGATGAAAATACTTTCTACATGAAAGTTGCTCAGAACGATGAGATGAATCCGTATACGCATCCCGTTCGCACGCCACACACCCCTAGCATATCGAACACGCAACTTTCCCCCTCCGGTACAGCTGTGCGAAAACGCGAAACATTGGGAATACTTTCCCGGTTGTTTCCCCCCTCGCCGGTATCACCTACTACCGCGATTGGGCACGCCTAGCATCACGTTTTGCTTTGTCATGCATTGTTATGCATCTGTTTGCATTGTATTCATTGTTTCTTCCCCCTCTTCTCTCGCTAGACACCGAGACCGACGCCGCTGCTACCTAGTACGACTATGGTGTTGACGACCCCTCCTTCTCGGCTGAGCTTCCAGGCAAGCCCCCCCCCCTTGATCACCAGATATCGCCTATTCTTCTCTATACTGCTTGCATTAGAGTAGTGTAGCATGTTACTGCTTTCGTTAATCCTATCCTGATGCATAGCCTGTCCTTGCTATTACTGTTGTTACCTTTACCTGCAATCCTACCTGCTTAGTATAGGATGCTAGTATTCCATCTGTGGCCCTACATTCTTGTCCGTCTTCCTTGCTATACTATCGGGCCGTGATCACTCAGGAGGTGATCACGGGTATATACTTAAATACTTTACATGATACCCGTGGTGCTAAAGACGGGTCGGCTCGTAGGAGCACCCGCCAGTGGATCTTGTGGCGGAGCAACAGGACAGGTTGAGACCACGTAGGCGAGAGGTGGGCTGGCCTGGTCGGTGTCATGGTTACATCATTAACACGCTTAACGAGATCTTGGTATTTTATCCGAGTCGGCCATTTGGTCTATACGCACTAACCAACTCGTGGGAAAGATATGGGCACTTTCGGCGTCGTGGTATCGGTAAAAGCCTTCGTGGCGTCGGCGGAAGCGGCGCGCGCCGGATTGACCGGAACGCTGCTAGGCTAGGTCTGCTTCGCCACGTTCGCAACATGCAGGTGTGCTAAGGCGATGGGCCCGGACTGCGGCGCTTAGGTTTAGACCGGCGTCTTGACCTCTCTGTTGGCCTAGGTGGGGCTGTGGCGTGTTGATCTTCCGCGGCGGGCATGACCGAAAAGTGTGTCGACCAAATGGGATCGGCGTGTTGGGTTATGTGGTGCACCCTGCAGGGAAGTTTATCTATTGAATAGCCGTGATCTTTGGTAACAGACGACTTGGAGTTGTACCTTGACCTTATGACAATTAGAACCAGATACTTAATAAAACACACCCTTCCAAGTGCCAGATACAACC
Organism: Aegilops longissima; assembly: GCA_021605205.1. NCBI lineage: Eukaryota > Viridiplantae > Streptophyta > Magnoliopsida > Poales > Poaceae > Aegilops > Aegilops longissima. The sequence continues at coordinate 225,732,102 of CM038681.1, forward strand.
CGGTGATCGCTCTCTAATAGGGCGACGAGGAGGGGATCGCCGGGTAGGATTATGCTATGCGATGCTACTTGGTGAACTTACCATCTAGTCTCTTCTACATGTTTGCAAGATGGAGGTGGCACAAGCGTGGTCTTCGCCAGATTAGCTATCCCCTCTTATTACGGCATTCTCGCAGTTCACCCACCGATATGGCCCTTTACACATATACCCATGCATATGTAGTGTAGCTCCTTGCTTGCGAGTACTTTGGATGAGTACTCACAGTTGCTTTTCTCCCTCTTTTCCCCTTTCCCTTCTACCTGGTTGTCGCAACCATATGCCGGAGCCCAGGATCCAGACGCGACCGTCGACGATGACTCCTACTACACTGGAGGTGCCTACTACTACGTGCAGCCCGCTGACGACGACCAGGAGTATTTTAGGAGGATCCTGGCGGGAGGCTGCGCCTCTTCGATCTGTATCCCAGTTTGTGCTAGCCTTCTTAAGGCAAACTTGTTTACTTATGTCTGTACTCAGATATTGTTGCTTCCGCTGACTCGTCTATGATCGAGCACTTGTATTCGAGCCCTCGAGGCCTCTGGCTTGTATTATGATGCTTGTATGACTTATTTATGTTTTAGAGTTGTGTTGTGATATCTTCCCGTGAGTCCCTGATCTTGATCGTACACGTTTGCGTGCATGATTAGTGTACAATTGAATCGGGGGCGTCACAAGTTGGTATCAGAGCCGACTGCTTGTAGGAATCCCCCTTCCACACTCCTTGCCCGAAGTTGAGTCTAGACATTTCAAAAACTTTTACTAACATGGTTGTGTGTCTTACGGGCCCACGTCGCCATTGGGTGGTACTAGGATCTTTTACTCCTCGACCTTTACTCTGGGACTCTGAACTCTCTTCTATTCGGGTTAAATGAATTTTGCTAAATCTAACATTAGGATCTCGTTATCACTTTCACCGGAGAGCCCTTATTATCGATGATCGCTCACTGCGTGAAGACCACGAAGATACTCTCCATTGTTAACCCGAGAACTTGTGTTCATCGCGTTTGCAATTCCCCTTCCACCGTCAACCCTTATGGATAACTACTTGCGCTTGTTATTCTTACATTCATCGATTGGTCTTGTTATTACAAGATACCCCGAAATACTAAATCGTTGTTTCGATAATCCTTTGAGCTTCTTGCCTTGCTGTTCTCTCATCACTGAATACCCCTACGGATAATTCTCGCACTTATCGAGTATCGGCTCATCCCCAGATTGTTCATGTGTTTCACAATGGTCTTGAAATACTATTCGATCCTCCAAAATCCTTAGTAGCTTATTGCTCGCAATACTTGTCCCTTGCATGATGGATGCTTTCCATATGTCCGCAATATTCGTTAGTATCCTTAGGCACCGTCATTTTGATCCTTTTGATTCAACATGAGTGCGAATGCACGCAATCATCAGTTGATCCTTTTAAATTATCTTTCCGGCTCAGACGTCATTTTAAACATGAGCTGGTTCTCAACCAATCTAATTGCCGTCGATTGTACCCCTAAGGCTATTCAACTTATCCATCCCTAATCAGAACATTGCTTTTGATCCCTTGATTTGAAAATCATAATTCCTTTGCATTTGAGCTCTGGATTAGGCAGTTGTTTCTATAATCCAATGCCTTTGCATTGTTACTTCCTCTGGTTGTGTGCCGATGCTGACATCAGCTCTGTTATGGACCGGCAGATCCTTTAATGGATTTTATCCGATAGCGTCATTCATATTCAATAACCTTGTGAGCCTTCCCTTGGATACATAATGCCTTTAGTAAATTGTATCATCTACTTTCTCAACCTTGCTCTACTTTCGAGCTGGTGATATTTACTCTTGAAACTTGTGGTATATGTTTCTAAGAAGCCCCTATGGGTTGAACATATGCTTTCTCTAAACCGTGTGAACCCGAAAGTTTTCACGAGTCATACTCTTCTGGTGCTTCGCCAGATAAAATTTCAACACTGCAACTTCTTCGAAGACGAGAAGTGAATGAAAGGTTATGCATTAAAGAAGTGGGAGTCGACCTTGAACCTTGCGTTCATGCCCATGGACATGATGTAGACCTTGTCATGAAAGCTTCTCGTAACAATAATTATCCCCTTGATATAATTTCATCTTATATCTATAATTTGGTCTTTTGCAAGCGTGGTTTCCGACCATATTGTTCTCCTTTAAATACCATTTCTCATGCAAGTTTAAGCACTTGTCTTCTATAGAGCAATACCCTAGTCCAACCTCTACTTTGATCCATCGTCGAGTATTACCCCCCTGGTATCTCGAGATTATATTGGAACTACATAACTTCTTATGAGTTCTTCATCAAGTACTCAATTATCACTGATTACAATTTTTCATGGGCTCTGAGTTATTAAACACTCAAAGACACCGATAACGGAACCGAGTCTGCACTACGGTTCAACAACTTTTAGTAATCTTCTTTACTTATGAGTTTGTACTCGATCACGTCATTTCTTGCCTGATCGACTATATCCGTATCATGCTGATTTTAGCTGTGCTACATGGCCTTATTCCTGGAGCACAACTTTTGACGATGAGCTAAGCTTATGTCGATCTTCCTCATCTTATCATTTCACCTCCAACAACAAGCTTGGTCTGGAGTTTGTGTCGTACCCTTGGTTCCATTAACCTTTCGCTTCATCATTCCTTTGAATTGATGTCATCGTCCATCGATCACATCTTTGTGGAGCCTCTCGACAAAATTTGCCGTGATCATCACCAACATTTTGACTCCTTTCTAGGATATCAATTGAATTCTTGATGAGAAATACCATCCTTGCCCTCGATGATTTGTGTTGTCATCGACCACTTTATGGCCTTCCCTCCAACACAAACTTGTTTGTGTTTTGTGTTATACATGATGTCCCTTGCTATCCAGCATTCGTTCTTCTTTACCTTGGAAAATTACCGCCTTTTATGACAAGATGTTGTGGGAAATTTCACCACCTCTTGAGAACTCTTAATACAAGTGATACTTCTCACCATCATCATTCCTTCTTGGTCCCCGTGTTATTTATAATCGGAATGCCGACAAATGAACTATGATGTGTGAATTCAAAACTTCTAGTAATCTTATTGCTTGGAAGTTACGAATGATAGTTTCTTTCTTCATGTGTTGATTATTGACTCACCATTCTAACATTGACCGTGCTACTTAGTCCATCTTCTAGGTGCATGTTTCGATCAATGATTCACTCGAGTATGTTCTCCTCGAAACATACTTTGTTATTTACTTTGACATGTCCAATATGTTACTTTGTTCACATAATTGTGGAAATCCATGCTTTGGAAATCTCGATGAATTGTCGCTGAGTCCATCAGCCACCTCCTCATCATCTCCTTGGTTTACTGATGAACTCTTGTTTCGGAACTTGCTTCCATAGTTCATTTCCCGAGAACCTTATGAGGTCTTCTCGTCCATTCGTGTCGCACCTTTTTATCTCAAGCATCCTAAGTCTGAGGTATCCTGACCCCAATCAGATCTGAATCTCGGTCGGATATGATGGTGGGACTATTTTCCAAGAGTCATAATGTTGGTCCTTATTTGACCCGGTAAGGTGATTCATGCCTAGCACACCTGGCCGTAGGACCTATTGTTATAGTATCCTTTTTAGCAAGATTATCCATTCTTCCATGAGGAAATTGTAAGACTTATTCTACAAGATGTTCCTGATGGATTCTTCGTGTATTTAGAGTTTGAACTTTGCTTGAAGACCATGTCAATGCTATCTTGAAGCATGTCTGTGGTACTCCGATTTTCGACAAGAACATTTGAAGCCCAATGCTAAATGTTTTCTTGCTCAATTATTCAAACACCGTTGTATGGGTAATTTCATGAAATTCTCTCCCCTTACCTAAAGAGTTTTCTACATTATATCCTGTCATGATTATCATGCTCCGCTTGTCCTTGGGAAGGATATACCCTTGAAAGTGTTTAAACACATTTTCCTTTCCATTGTTCTGCTTAAACCTGATAATCATATTTTCCTTTCCATTGTTTGGTTTAACCTTTCTTGGGATCTATATGATCTAAGCAGTAATATTCTCCTGCTTTTGTAAACACCTCGGTGTAAAATTCTGTCAGCAAGACCCTGTTCCTATTGTTGATGACATTCCGGTAACCACCGATGGACGAGAACTTTGCCTATTGGTCCGCCTCGTTCAACGAGCAGGAAAATGGTTCTCTGCATCCCTCGCCCTTGGTACCTACTTTGTTGCCAACATAACTGATAGGCTATCCTCTGACATGCCTTGCTATCATGATCGTGCAAGATGACATCGCCCTTCCTACATTTCAACCCACATGGTGGGCCCTTAACCCACAGGTCCACTGGATCGAAACCTGACTCTCCTCTACACCCCATGTTCCCAAAGTTATTCCTCATGCGAGGCCTCATAAGTAATTCACGAGCCACCTTCTGAGTAATCATCCATTATGGTATCAAATACGATACTTAGTCTCGTTACTCTGAACCCCTTTCACACTCGGTTTCAGGCAATGAATGATTGCCTATATGCTCGAAACTTCTTATTGCACCGCCTTGCTTACTCTCGAAGTTTTCTTAAGTTTGAATTTGAGAGTTACTTCCCGTCACCTTCCTTGATTTTATCTACCAGATAAGCAACCTTGTAGAGGACCGTCCTTCCGGAGTCTTCCCCATATCCTTTTCATAAGTACGATGAAGATCCCGAAGAAAGGATGACGACTTCATCATGATGACCCGAAGCAGAGAAATGAAGACATCAATGTAATGGATTGACCTCTTCGAGAAGAGCTTCTAAGCCCGAGAACACTCGTTAGAACTTTGCAACCAAATCCCTTCCCCATACTCCAGTGCTTAAATCTCGGGACGAGATTTCTTGTAGTGGAGGAGAATTGTGACGCCCGGATAATTAGGCTACAGTAATCCCTCGTTAATGATGCCACGTCACCTCTGTCACTGTAGTTAATCTCAGGTTAGTTTAAAAACCGATTCAAAATTCAAATTCAAAATCAAGTCAAACAATTAAAGTTTTCAAATATTAAAACTAAAATGTTCGGTTTGTGCCAAATAATGCATAGGTAATTATGGTGAAGTGACCACACTTTTATAAATTGTTTAAATACTCTAAAATGAATAAAACGTGGCGAGAACAATTATTTAAATGCTTTTAAAATAATAAACAATTACAAACTAATTTATATTAGGTGCCAAGTTAATTGTGGTAGTGGCATAAGTATTAATAATATTTTAGGCACAACTTGGGTATTTCATAAAAACAAAAATTTATTAAAACAGAAAAGAAGAAATAAAAGAAAAGAGAAAATAGAAAACAATAACAAAAGAAGACAAAGGAACCCTCCCAGGGCCATCTAGCCAGTGCCACCGCCCCCCCTTTTTGGGCCTCAACCCACCAGGCCGCCAGACCGGCCCACCAGTCGTGCCCTTATCCCCCCACTGCCCCGAAACCCTAGCCCCACCGACACTCCCCCTCTTTCCAAAAATATCTCCCCCCTCTCCCCCGACTGGATCGGGATCGAGGGAGGAGAACGCCGTCGCCCGCCGCCGCCAGGAGCCCACGCCGCCTCGCCGGACTTCCCCACCGGCCTGCCTCCCTGTCGCTCGTCGTCCCCAACGTCCTCCTCGCCCCCCGTTGCCCGAGAACCCTACGAACCCCCGTGAGCTTCCCCCTTACTCCTGCTCCCCGTCGCCTCTGCCGCGCGCGCTCGCCTCCTCCCTTGCGCTCCGCTCAGGGCCGCGCCCTGCGCGCTGCGATGCCCGCACCCGACCCCTGCTAGCCACGCTCTGCCTCCCGCGCTCGCCGTCCATGTTTGCCCGCTCCGGCCATCGCTCCCCTTCGCCCATGATCGTCGCGCGCCACCGCCGCCAAGACCTCGCGTCCTGACCACCACAGCAAGAATCGCACTGGCCGTGCTGCTCTCGCCCGCTCCTCCGCGCGTGTCGTCGTGCGCCGCCGCCTCTGCCGCCGCTCGCCGCCCGCCCTAACCACGCCGCCCAGAACCTCAAGCCATGCGCCCGTGGCAGCCGCCTCCCCACTAGCCGCTGCTTGCTTCGAGCCGCCTGATGCCTCCTTGTCGCCGGCGCCAGCGCCAGCGCGCCTCGAGGCAGCCTGGGCTCGCCCGGTGGCGCTTCGTGGCCGCGCCAGTGAGCCCAAGACACCAAAGGCCATGGCCCTATGACATGTGGGCCCCGCCTGAACGTTTACAAAAAAAAATTGAAAATAATAATAATAATAAAATTAATTAATTAATTAATTAAAGAATTAATCAACTTAATTAATTTTGATTAATTAAACTAAACAACTAATTAAACTAATTAAACATTAGTTATCTAATTAACCTAGTTAGTAATTAGCTAATTAAATAGTCAATGACATCGGGCCCACCCCTAATTAATCTGATTAGGTTAATTAAAATGTTTAATTAAAATGTGTCATCGATCGGTGGGACCCATCGGTCAGTTGACGATCAACCCTGTTGATGATGACGTCGACATGACATCATGTCGATGTCATAAATCAATTCAATTAAATTAAATAATTAATTAAATTCCAGAAATTAATAAATTCTTCAGAAAATCATATAAAATAAACCGTAGCTCAGATGAAAATACTTTCTACATGAAAGTTGCTCAGAACGACGAGACGAATACGCAGCCCGTTCGCCCGCCACACACCCCTAGCATATCGAACACGCAACTTTCCTCCTCCGGTACAGCTGTCCAAAACGCGAAACACCGGGAATACTTTCCCGGTTGTTTCCCCCCTTCACCGGTATCACCTACTACCGCGATTGGGCACGCCTAGCATCACGTTTTGCTTTGTCATGCATCGTTATGCATCTGTTTGCATTGTATTCATTGTTTCTTCCCCCTCTTCTCTCGCTAGACACCGAGACCGACGCCGCTGCTACCTAGTACGACTACGGTGTTGACGACCCCTCCTTCTCGGCTGAGCTTCCGGGCAAGCCCCCCTTGATCACCGATATCGCCTATTCTTCTTTATCTGCTTGCATTAGAGTAGTGTAGCATATTCTTGCTTTAGTTAATCCTATCCCGATGCATAGCTTGTCCTTGCTATTCTTGTTGTTACCTTTACGCAATCCTACCGCTTAGTATAGGATGCTAGTATTCCATCTGTGGCCCTACATTCTTGTCCGTCGCTTTGCTATACTATCGGGCCGTGATCACTCGGGAGGTGATCACGGTATATACTTAAATACTTTACATGATACCGTGGTGACTAAAGGCGAATTACTTCGTGGGAGCACCCGCAAGTGGATCTTGTGGCGGAGCGACAGGGGCGAGTTGAGACCACCTAGGCGAGAGGTGGGCACGGCCTGGTCGGTGTCCGCGATTACATCATTAACACGCTTAACGAGATCTTGGTATTTGATCCGAGTCGGCCATTAGGTCTATCGCACTAACCAACTCGTGGGAAAGATATGGGCACTCGGCGTCGTGGTATCGGCCAAGCCTTCGTGATGTCGGCGACGAGCGGCGCGCCGGGATTGGATGGAACGCTGCTAGGCTAGGTGCGCTTCGGTCGCGTTATAACGTCTTGGTGTGCTAAGGCGATGGGCCCGGACCCTGTGCGCTTAGGTTTAGACCGGTGTCTTGACCTCTCTGTTGGCCTAGGTGGGGCTGCGACATGTTGATCTTCAGCGGCGGGCATGACCTAGAAAAGTGTGTCCGCCAAATGGGATCGGCGTGTTGGGTTATGTGGTGCACCCTGCAGGAAGTTTATCTATTCGAATAGCCGTGATCTTGATGCAGGGCGACTTGGAGTTGTACCTTGACCTTATGACAACTAGAACCGGATACTTAATAAAACACACCCTTCCAAGTGCGGATACAACCCGGTGATCGCTCTCTAGCAGGCGACGAGGAGGGATCACCGGGTAGGATTATGCTATGCGATGCTACTTGGTGAACTTACCATCTACTCTCTTCTACATCTTTGCAAGATGGAGGTGGCCTAAAGCGTAGTCTTCGCCAGATTAGCTATCCCCTCTTATTACGGCATTCTGCATTCGGTCCACCGATATGGCCCTTTACACATATACCATGCATATGTAGTGTAGCTCCTTGCTTGCGAGTACTTTGGATGAGTACTCACGGTTGCTTTTCTCCTCTTTTCCCTTTCCCTTCTACGGTTGTCGCAACGGATGCCGGACCAGATCCGGATGCCACCGTCGACGATGACTTCTACTACACCGAGGTGCCTACCACTACGTGCAGCCCGCGGCGACGACCAGAGTAGTTTAGGAGGATCCTGGCGGGAGGCTGCGCCTCTTCGATCTGTATCCCGGTTTGTGCTAGCCTTCTTAAGGCAAACTTGTTTACTTATGTCTCAGACTCAGATATTGTTGCTTCCGCTGACTCGTCTATGATCGAGCACTTGTATTCGAGCCCTCGAGGCCCCTGGCTTGTATTATGATGCTTGTATGACTTATTTATGTTTTAGAGTTGTGCTGTGATATCTTCCTGTGAGTCCCTGATCTTGATCGTACATGTTTGCGTGCATGATTAGTGTACGATTGAATCGGGGGCGTCACACATGGTTTGCTAGTCACACTAATATTAGATCGGGTGGATCATGCAACGACATGTTGGCGGGTGATCCAACAAAATTGTTAGATAAGAATGTGCAACTTGACTAGCTTCCCAAGGGGTATTGTTCAAACTTGATATAAGCAAACCCTTGACATATAAAGGTACATTCTTCATAGCTTGCAACTGCGACACCAATGGAGTTCCTACCATTATGCATAGTCCCTCTACTACCTCCACACACCTACAGTTGATTATTAGTCTAGTGCATCGCTAGTCTTGAAAAAAGCAGATAGCCGCCAACAGGGCCCTTGCTTCTTGCATGACGGTCGAATTAACACAGTGTATAGATGCTATGAATTTTCTAGGATCATTATAAGTGTTGCATTAGCACCCCACTCATCGTTGTTATCGAAAGCTAGATCCACATCTAATTTTACATAGTAGTTGGGCGGCTTCTCCTAGCTACCTCTGAATCCCTTCTGTCTTCTATGTAGCTATAGCGTAATGAGACACAAGGCACAAATGAATTGTGTTGAGCAAACCAGAGCTTGAATTGGTTTAGCTCGAACACTATTGGACGTCGATACCATCACTATTTTTTAAGATCCACATATTTCATCATGTGAATCAATGTATACATATTTGTGAATCTTTATCTCTTCATGAGTATTGAAACATGCCAAAAGTAAGGAAACAACTTTTCTGGCTTTGTTAAAAATTGCACACGATATTAGTATGCTGAGAAAACAACGAGAATGAAGTCTTATATAAAAAGCTTTAAACGAACATTACAGAAAGAAGAGAGATGTTAGGGCATCCACAGTGTTTGATTTTACTGCTTCTATGGCCGCCTCCATACCTTTAGTGGCTGATCCCATATACTACAATTGTCTGCCTCTAGGCAAAAATGCCTGACATCTTCTCCAAGTGAAGAGGCAGCCTTTAAGCTTTTCCTTTGATTAAAATATTCTCACGGGCCTACTTGTTATTAGGGTGATCAAGTTCATGCACAATTCTGATCAGAAGAGACGAGTACAAAATAGAATTATTTAGTTTTTTTAAGGGGCACAAAATTATTTAGAGGCGAGTACATGGGCCCAGCTTAGAGGTAGAGCTGCCTCCAAACCACTGCTGGTGCTCTTATGCACCTTTTTAGCCCATGATAGCCTACAAGGACTCAACTGTAATTATCTAGCCCAATTTCAGCCCACAGGAGAAGGACAAGATTGTAATTCCATCTTTGCAGAAAGGACCTGCTATTTTTCCCAGTCTTAGGGTGCTCGTGAGCACGAGCCCAAATCGGTGCCCAAACCCTAGCCGCACGGCCAGATCGTCGGCGTCTCCCGTAGCCCCACCCCACCCCACCTGCCGTCTTCCCCTCTCGACCCGGCCTCGCTTCTCACGTGCCGGTTCGGTAACCCTAGCGCGGCGCCGGCGGCCGGCGTGCGGGGCAGCAGGCTTCGGCGCCGGGTGGGCCGTTGGGGCAAGCTGCAGTTGCGAGGTGCGTGTCGGCGTCAAGTTCAAGCGAGCAGTGGGGCAGTGTCAGGCGGAGCGGCAGCATCAGTGAAGCTCAAGTTCAAGCTAAAGGTTTGATAACAGGATCGACTGACTGATTCTTCCATTCCGAGTCTTTTATTCTCTTTATTATCCTCGGGTGATCTTTACAGCAATGTGGATCTCTCCACCGACCAAGGACGAGGTAGCCAAAGTAACGATTGTATAATTCCAGGGATTTTGTGTTTTAAAACAGTCCCTGGGATCATAAGGTCGCAGGGTCGCAGCCAATAGTGTTGTGGTGGCTCATGAGCTTCAAGATACTCCAGTGTTTTAACATATGTCTTTTTTTATCAGATATTCACGTGGTAGGAATTCCTTTCATAAAAAGTTCATTGCTTTGTGCTCCCGGAGTCTGTAATAAGTAGACTGGCTCAGTGGTATTTGGCACCCTGCTTCTCAGCGTTGCAGCCGCTTGTGGATGGTAGTTTTTTTTTTCTTTCCTTGTTTTTAGCTTGGAGTTCATGCTGGTGACATTTCTCCTTTGGGTTGAGATGTGCTGGGCGTGTTGCTCCCTAGAGTCTCTAGTCCGTCTCGGTAGCTTGTGAACCTTGGGTTTCTTTAATGGAAATCGGAAGGGGGAGACCCTTCTTTTATAAACAAAAGGTTCATTGCTTCATGTATGTTTAATAAGGCCCCTAAATTTCTGTCCTGGTTCATGTGAATTTTAAATTGTACTACATGATACGGCAATGTGTTTTTACTAATGGTGAATTATTAATCCATTCCACCCCACCCAGATGATTGCAGTTGTGCAAAGTACTGAACCATCGGATACTTGGTATGTCTGTGTCAACCAAAAGTAATTTGTAAAAAGCTCAGGGCTGAAGAGAATAAAATATGTTTCCTTACCAGTCATAGGCTTGCATATTGTGAGGCAGGAGAATGCTGGTACCATGCATGGGAAACATTAGGGCCTCTTTGATTCGTAGGATTTTGAAAATGTAGGAATAGGAAAAGTATAGGGTTAGAGTGGCATGCCCACTTGAATCCTATAAGATTAGCAATGAGTGTTTGATGTCACAGGAAAAACAAAGGAATTATAAAAAGAGGTTGTAGTGGATGTTAGATTTCCTATGAAATGTAGTACAAAAGATTCCATAGGAAAAATTCCTATGGGATCCAATCCTATGATTCAAATGACCAACATAGGAAAAATCCTAAGGATTTCAATCCTCCAAAAATCATATAAAATTCCTTTGAATCAAAGGAGCCCTTAATAGATTAGAGATTATACCTAAGCCCTTCAAGCATCATTAGTTTACTATTTGCTGCCAAGTCCAAGTTGATCGAAACTAGCTAGGGACTGCATATCTGAAAAAGTTAAATTTGTGGGAGGGTCCTGTATTGGTAAAGTGCTATATCGTATTTGTGAAGCACTCGATAATTGAATTTGCTCTTAATTATTGACCAACCGAACTGTAATACAATTAATTAGGATAAACTGTCTTACGGGCAGCTCCAGTGCTCCAGCCTGGACTGTGTCCAAATCATACTTACCATGTAGGATTTTATCTGACGTGGAGGGGCAATTAAAGGAGAGAGAAAGGGAGATTGTATCCTCAACACGGTGCAACTCTTTTCGGCGAACCCGAGGCATAATAATAGCCATCTTGATCCGGTGTGCCCTATTCTCTCACCCGCAAGCCTTTCTGCTCCATGACTCCGCCACCATTTGCTCCTCGGGGTCGCCTTGCTTGTGGCCACCACTAGTAGCCGATGTTTTCCCTTTGGCCCAAGATGCGGCGTCGCCTCCCCTCCGCCCCAAGCCGCTGCAGTCACATCGTCGTCCCGAGCGACCATCGTCTTGCATCTCGTCACCCAAGCTGCCACCGTGCGGCCACCAGTTTTGCCGCTTGCCTGCTCGAGTAGCTCCTTGCAGACGACGCTCGATCCCGGGAACAAGCCGTAGGCACTGCCATCCAGGACATTCTCTGGCCGCAACCCTCCTTTACGCACTCCTTCAGATATCTAAGCTCGGCGGTTGTTGGAGCCGGGCTCCTTCACTGGCCGACACCTGGAGCTCCTTGTCAATCAGTGGCGCTACAGGCAGTGGCGGAGCTTCTTTGAAGCAAAACTGGGCTGTGGCCCGCCCAGTTTTGCTGCAAAATAGTGGGCCTACGCCCAGTTTTGCTGCAAAATAGTGGGCCTAAGAGGAAAACTGGGCCACGAGGAAAAAAACTTGGGCTCTGCTCTAGTTTGGCCTGTCCAGCCCTTGACTGTAGCTTTGCCGCTGCCTGCAGTGGCGTTTAGGGCTGCGCAGGTAGCCGCATTTTGGGCGACAAGCTGGTCATCGACGCGCTCCTTGCCGATCTCACTGAAATCAATTTGGACCTCATCTCTCACCATGAGTGTGCATACGACTAGTTACATCCATTGCTCTTCTTGGAATGGAAGCAGAGTGGAGTCATTTGTGGACCATCGGTTCATTTGTTCAATTGATTTTGCAGATTCTTTGTTTGGTATCAGCAATCATGAATTTGCAGAAGCTGCTTTTAGAATTTAGATATTTTAGTGCGCACAGTTGTATGATTTGGAAAGAGGTGTTACAAATGCTTAATGCTTTCTCTGAAATGTGGGCAGATGGTTCCGTGAAATCTAACAAGATCTATCTGAGTGATTCCATATTTTTAAGAGAATCATGTTTGAATGATATTTTTGGAAAACCATATCGGGCGTTTCAGTTGTCAATTTGTTCTAGAGCTGTAGATGAATAAGCATCGTGAGAGCGTGCAATTTTCAGTTAATTTTTCTTGTTATGGTTACTTGCGTAATTGGACAACTCATTTTTTAGTAATTAGGCTCGACGTGTGGCTGGTTCACACCAAACAGACCACAAAGTTGAGATGATAATATTAATCACAAACCAAGTTAAATAGATGTAACATTCAAGATGCAAACCACTCTAGTAGTTGTATCTAAGCACCTATTGAAAGTATGAGATACAGCTTTAGATTCCTCAACCTGGGATGTACATTAGTTCACTGTTGTTTGATCATCTGTTTGTGGTTGTAACTCAAGCTCTGCCTTTTCAATGGAAAGAAACGCAAATGTCTCTTTGCGTTTTCTCGAAAAAAAACTTTAGATTCCTGGGACTGCCTAAAGCTAATAGCCCTAAAGATTGATTATTTTCTTATTTGTTTTGAGTGCTCAAACAATATGGAAGTTTGTCAAACTCACTCAAATCAATGCTCGATTTTCTATGCCATGCAGACTATTTTTCTATTATTCTTAGTTGGCTCTTTTGATAACCTGCTATTTCTGTCTCTTATTTTTCTTAACAATTTACTTGGTGCAGCGGTAAAGCTGTTGCCTTGTGATCATGAGGTCACGGGTTCGAGTCCTGGAAACAGCCTCTTGCAGAGATGCAGGGAAAGGCTGCGTACAAAAGACCCAAAGTGGTCGGATCCTTCCTTGGACCCTGCGCAAGCGGGAGCTACGTGCACCGGGCTGCCCCTTTTATTTTTCTTAACAATCTACAATTGGAGTTTGATGAGCAAGTTTATCACTGAGCAATATTCAGCACAACTATTTCTTGAACTTGAAGCCTTTTCTTTTAACGGGTTAAATACATACCAACTGAGCAAAAAGGAAAATTGAAACTGCCATAATTGGCTCCCAGTGTAGGCTGCCTTTGGCATCGAGGTGGATTATGATGATCCGACATTCCTAACTAGCTCTTGCATAATTTTTCATTTGGCTATCATACCTTTTTCTGTTCTTGTGGCTATTTTCCCACATCAGATTTTAAAATGAGTTAAGCATGATTCAGCAACCACAAACAGATCCTTATTAAGTGTAAATCTTATGAATTTTGCAGATCATCTCAGGGATCTTTGGATTGGCTATATCATCTTAAGCCATGGGGAGCAGACAAATTGTCGCTGTTCTTCAACTAGGTGGAGTATTCACAACTGATGATGATGGGCATATGACCTATTCTGGCGGAGAGGCACATGCGATGCTTGTGAAAAGTGGTTGGACTTTTAAAGCGTTTAAACATGAGATATCTTCAACACTCAATAACCTCAAGCTTGATTCCTATGCATTCAAATACTTCCTTCCGAAAAATAATAAGACTTTGATTTCAATTTCCAATGACAAAGACCTTAAGCGCATGGTTGAATTCCATGCGGACTCGGAGACAACAGACATCTACGTCATTAAGAAGGTTGACAACAGGTAACCTTCTGACTGATACTAAATATCCCTCTTAAGCTTATTCTAAAAGTGACATGAGATATATTTACAGGGTAAAGAGCTCTGTAGCAGACTCCAGTGCTCCTGCAGATTCTGCTATAGTAGGGACTACTCCAGATGGATCTAAGCGGCAAAAGATATGTGCAAGTTGGGAGAACACAATCACTGGAGTTGGCCAAGTATTTGAGGGTCCAAAGGAATTTCGTGATGCGTTGCACAAGTATGCCATTGCACATAGGTTTCATTACAGATTTGTCAAGAATGACTCTTCTCGTGTTACTGTGGAATGTACCGATGAAGGATGTCCCTGGCGCATACATGCTTCCAAATCTTCTGCAAATCAGGAGTTCATGATCAAGAAAGTGGTTGGGAGCCATACATGTGAATCAGAGACTGTCAAAAGTAATCGTCTAGCTTCTCAAAAATGGGTTGCTAGTGTTATCAAGGAAAAATTACGTGACAGTCCAAACTACAGGCCAAGAGATATTGCAAATGATCTCCAGCGTGAATATGGACTAAGCCTGAACTATTCTCAAGCTTGGCGAGGCAAATTAATAGCTCGAAAAGAACTTTACAGTCCACATGAAGAGGCATGTAATCAGTTACCTTGGTTTCGTGATAGAATTTTCGCAACAAACCCTGGGAGTATGGCAACAGTAGAGGCATTGGAAGGTTCAAAGTTCCGCTTCTTTGTTGCATTCCATGCCTCCCTTCATGGTTTTGAGAATGGTTGCAGGCCTCTTCTCTTTCTTGACGTGATAACTGTGAAACCAAATAAGCATTGGAAACTATTAGGTGCTACTTCTGTTGATGGTGAAGGTGATGTGTTCCCCGTTGCATTATCTGTAGTGGATGACGAGAGTCAAGAAAATTGGCATTGGTTTCTTGAACAGCTACAGGCATCGTTGCCTATGCCTGGAGACATAACATTCATATCAAATGGCAGAAGTGGTCTGTGGGATGATGTTTCTCTAATATTTCCAGATAGTTATCATGGATACAATGTCAACTTTTTCATTGAAGAATTTAAAACAAAATTGGATGACAGCTGGAGTGAAGAAGTAAAAGATATAATGGTCGAGCATCTTAAGGATGCCATATATTCGTGCAGAGTTGATGAATTCAATCATTATCTTGATCTCATCAAAGCTGAGTCTGATAAGCTTGCTGAATGGCTTTTGGAGACTAAACCTGAGCGGTGGTCAGATGCGTTATTCAAAGGGTCACGTCTTGGCCAATACACATGCAATATTTCCGAGACAATTGCGGAGTGGATCCCCAACAGATATGAGCTCCCGGTAGTGCAGCTGCTTGATACAATCAGATGCAACCTGATGGAGATGATCTATACACGCAGGGAATCTTCCAATACATGGTCAGAAGTATTAACACCATCAGCGAATCAGAAACTTCAGGAAGAGATGAACAAAGCTCTTTCACTCAGTGTTGTTTGCTCAACTGAAAATGATGGTAACAATAATGTGTTTGAAGTATGTGATGGTTCGGTCTATACGGTCAACATTGATACATGGGAGTGCACCTGCAGAAAGTGGCATGTGTCTGGGATTCCTTGCTGTCATGCCATCGCTGTGTTTGAGCAAACTGATCAGAATCCAGTGGAGTACTGTTCCAAGTATTTCAGAAGAGATTACTACCGCATGACTTACGCCATGTCAATCAACCCGATACCTGATGTCATTGTTCCTCCTGCATCAACTGACGTAACGCAGAGCATGGGATTGCAACCATGCCCCATACTAGCTCGCCGCCAAGTGGGCCGACCAAAGGAAAAGCCAGCTGATCCTCGTATTGCAATTAAAAGGGCGGTGCGCTGCAGCAGGTGCAAGGGCTATGGGCACAACAAAGCAACTTGCAAAGTCCCTCTCACAACATAAGTTGTACTTGCTGTTATCAGTTCTCAGAATGTACATTATGTTGATAGTTGCTTTCCTTCTCCTTAATGAACTCTAGTGGTACCTTTATGTGAAAATTTTCATCGTTCATCTGACAATGTGCAGAACATTACCTTGTCTGTGTGGATCATAGCCTGAAATGTGTTGTACTGCTGCTGTGCGTTATCATTGAATATTTAGAAACATTTCCTAGTAGGCGGCATGGGGAAAGATTTTGAAGGTTGTGTGAACTGAATAACAGATGCACACTGTTATATTGTTCCCCCAGGCCGGGCCTGATTTACATGGTTGTTTTTGCCACCAAAAAGCTGTTCGGTACGTTTCCTTTTGGTGACCTGATGCAAATCATTCTCTTCTCACAAGAGGGGTGGGTTTTGACCAGTAATTCAAGTTATATACTCTCTCCGCCCATAATATAAGACCGTTTTACACTAGTGACGGAGGGAGTAATATCTTGGGATTCATATGTGAAATATATCTATAGCAGGATGCAGTTTGTGTAGCACTAACTTCACCACAGTATAAACTAAACTGGTTCTTCAAGAATTATCCTTTCTATGCAAAAATCGTCATCTGTTGTGGAATTCGGTTCAGTCTTTCACTGGGCCGAATTTTTTACTCTCCAACAATGGCTCAAGCGGAAAACCGTCAAGTCATATGTGCAGAAGTTTTCTTGGCGGTGAATTTCAGGAAGAGATATTTTCTCCAAAATATACAAATATTGTGGAACAGGGAAAATGTTACTGCGGCAAAGTTTATCCCTTGTAGTGGGAACTACTCAAGATGTAGAAGAGGACTCAAGCAGGTTTGGTCATCTTTCTCTGATGTGTTCTTAGAACCCACTACCTTCCCTCCTAAAAGACCATGTGCATCATCGGATTCACCTCACGATAGTCAACCAGCAAATCAAAGGCCTTGCACATCACGGGATGAAATTGCAGCCATAATCAAGGAGTTACTCTAGAATGGTACTCCCTCCGTTTCTAAATATTTGTCTTTTTAGAGATTTCAATAAATGATTACATACGAAGCAAAGTGAGTGAATCTACGCTCTAAAATATGTCTATATACATCCGTATATTGTAGTCTATTTGAAATGTCTGGAAAGACAAATATTTGGGAACGGAGAGAGTACTATACAACCTAGTTCATGGGAAGTTGTGGCAGCGGCGATGGCTATGGTTGGGTGGAAAGCTAACTGTCATCATCATCCACTAGGTAACAAACCATGTTTTATATGCGGCCATTTGCTTGAAACTAATACGGAGTACTCCCTCCGTTCCTAAATGGATGAATCTACACTCTAAAATATGTCTTTGTAGAGATTTTACTAGGTGGACTACACACGAAGCAAAATGGATGAATCTATACTTAAAATGCAACTATATACATCCGTATGTGGTTCATAGTGAAATCTCTATAAAGATTTATATTTAGGAACCGAGGGAGTATAATCCAACAAACAGCTGAACTAGGGCTGAGCACGCCAACAAACAGCTGCTAAAGGTTAGCGATGGCAATGTGGATTATGTGATCATATGAGAAAATTGATGGATGGCAACGCTGTCAACAATGTGGATTATGTGATCTAGAGAGAATATCTGAAACTTGATGGATGGCAACGCTCAGGTAGATGGCCACTGGACGGATCAAATGCAGTTTTTCAGACAGTAGAAATCACATTATGGACTGAAAGGATTTATTGGTTGAGTGTATGTCAACTAACAAGATCACAACTTCTGGAAAACTTCATCTACAACTGATAAAATTGAAAAGTGCATCCGACTCCAGTACCATCACAATATAAAATTGTACCAAACTTTCCTACAGCTACCTACATGTTCAACAACTACACACGCCAAGTCCAAAGTAATTGATCAAATGCATTTTGTTCAAAAAGTAGAAATCACATTATGGACTGAAAATGATTTATTGGTTGAGTATATTTCAACTTACAAGACCACAACTTCTTAGAAACTTCATCTACAGCTGACAAAACTGGAAAGTGCACCCGATTCCAGTACCATAGCAATATAAAATCCGACCAAACTTTATCATACATGCTACCAATACAGCGATAACATTCCAAATGATGATGCACGACGAGTTCAATCCTTCTCAAAAGATACTGGAAATTTAAAAAACAGCAATTATGATAGAAAGTGTGGCAACAAACTACATCCCCATGGATTGCTATGCTGTCTTCGCCATGTAGATAGTCAAGTCCATGAGTGGAGAGAGACCTGAACCAGAATATGTAATGAGATTAATGGTCAAAAGATATATCAACTAACCTATAAAAGACAGATATGACAAGCAAAATCAACTTTGCTGGATGATTCAAGTTCCAAAAATAGTGTAACGATATCAAGGAGAGCCATGAAGGAAACAACTCATCAATTGGAATTTCATTTCTGTCAATTTGGCAGGATGGCAGAAATTATAAAATGACACATCGAGAGCATATAGAATGCATCGCCCTTTGCTAAACTTGAAATGAAAAAAAGCCTTATAAGAGTATGAGAGCATTTGTAGTTGAATGATCATGAATGCCACGGACACGAGTGTTTAAATGTCCAGAGAATTTGGGAACAATTGTTCTTATACACTTGATAAATATGTCAATACCATGCAAATCCACAAAGTGATAAGAAAAGAACAAGTTCACAAATTTGAATCAAGGCACTAGTTTTTTTTTTTTGAGAATCACCGGGGGGGAGTTTCCCCACCTGAATATATTGCTCAAGTGGCCAAAATGCCAGAGTGGTGATTCAGTTTATAAGGAAAACCGGATCAAAAACCTTAACAAATTGACCCCGTTTATAAGGGAAACCAGGCCGAAAACCGTACAAGGCACGACCTAGCTGGCAGACATAAGACTATCACCATGAGAGACACAAGTAGATGGGGGTGTCGTCGAGAGATCACAATACCAGGACTTTGCAAACAGCCGAACGCATCGGCGAGCATACCGGCCCCATGGCACAACTTAGGAGCATCCACAATCAACGAGTGTCATCCCAGACACGAACCTTGACTGGGGCTCCGCCATAGAAAGAACGGAACGAATAGCAGTTTGAGAGGCATCTTGCGCCATCCTTGAGCAAAGATGAGTCGAGACAACACCAAGAGCACCAAACTCGCCGCAACACAACGGTAACCATGAGAGGGTCTTGAGCAACCATTGCCAACCTGAGCCACACAAGAACACCACCACCGTAGACGAATAGCTCCAATCAACCGAGACCATCCATGATGCCTCAAGGCTATTGGTGCAGCCGAAAGGCAACGAGCGACCGAGTCCACACCCGGACGAAGAGTCACACGCTGCCGAGGCTACATCACAACAGCGGCACCGCCGGCAAAGCCGAAGGGCATCAAGGAGCCGAGTCTACACCTGGATCGCTTCACCAAGCACACCAGCAGAAGCCGGCCGCGCCACCACCACCATCCAACCCGCAGTGAGCAGCCACCACACAATCCACCAAGCTGATGCCTTCTGTAATGCCCCGGATTCGATGCGCCAGGTGTCTTCCAGTTATTCGCCGTCGTTGCCATGTCATTTGCTTGCGTGTTGCACTTTGCCACGTCATCATCTGCATTTCATATCATGTCGTCATGTGCATCGCATTTGCATACATGTTCGTCTCATGCATCCGAGCATTTTCCCCGTTGTCCGTTTTGCAATCCGGCACTCCTATGTCTGCCGGCGCCCCCTTTTTGCCTCTTCTTTTGTGCGGGTATTAAACGGTCTCGGAATGGACCGAGGTTTGCCAAGCGGCCTTGGTATACCACCGGTAGACCGCCTGTCAAGTTTCGTGCCATTTGGAGGTCGTTTGATACTCCAACGGTTAACTGGGGAACAATAAAGGCCTCTTTTGTGTGCAGCTCAACACCCCTTCCAAAGTGGCCCAAAACCTAGCAAACTCCCGTCCATGCTCCCGGTCGTTCGATCACGATCCCGTGGCCGAAAACCGCACTCCATTTGGAGTCTCCTAGCTCCCTCCCCCTATAAATATGTGATCTCCCCCGAAATCCCGGATCCAAACCCTAGCCTCCTTCCTCCGCGCGCCGGACACGTCCGCCGCCGTCCCTTGGCGAATCAGAGGGCGCCACCTCATCCACGCCGGCCCTCTCTCTCCTCCGCCGCCGCTAGAACCCTTGAGGCCGTCGCCGTCGCCGCCGCCCGTGCGGGCCCGCGTCTCCAGCGCTGCCGCGTCCTCCGCCGCCCAGCGCCACCGCGTCCTCCGCCGCCAGCGCCGCCATCTCCGCCACCGGACCCGTCAGCGCCTCCGCCGCCGCCTCGCCGGCGTGCTCCGCCGCCGCCTCGCCGGCGTGCTCGCCGCCGCCTCGCCAAGCCGCGTCGCCTCGTCGCCGCGCCGCCGCGCGCCGCTTCGCGCGCTTCGCAACCCCCCAGCCGCCCTGCGCTTGCTTGCGCCATCCCAGCAGCCGCCCGCCCGTTCGGCCCGCGCAGCGCTGCGCGACCAGCTGCCGCCCGGGCGCCTCGCTTCGGCTTCGCCATCTCGCCGCCGCCCTCCGTCCGCCGTCGCCGGCCGCTTCATTGCCGGAGCCGTCGGGTGGGACGAGATCCACCCGCCCGGCCATCCAAACGCGGCCCGCGGCACCGCTTCGTCTCGCGGGATCCCCTCGTCCACTTTTCCCTCGAGGTCGTTTTTTTTTGCCCAAGTCCCGAAATTCTATCATTTTCATGCCATGTTCCTCTTGCCGTATCTCTGCATGCGTAGCTCCGTTTTGCGCGTGTAATATGTCCAATTGTTCGTCTCGGCGAGTACATCATTTAATTCCATTGCATCATATTAATTTGAGGTCATCTTGATGCCTGAATGATCGTTGTAAGAGTGCTATATGATGTTAACCTGCTGAAACTGTTATAACTTGATGATTTGTCATTTTTGTTGCATTTGATGTGTGCATCATATGAGCTTTATGTCTACATGTGTTTTGTGCAATGTCATGCCATCTTCACAGTGGTGCCATCCATGTATTTTTGTGGGTCCTGTAGTGAGTGCATCGAGCTTGTTAAGTAGGGTACTTGCTGTTGCTGTTTTGCTAGGCTGATTCTGTTATATTTTGTTGCTATGTTAACCTGCTTCTACAAGTCATTCTATGCATAATCTGGAGATGTTCACTAAGGATGTTTTGTTCTAAATATCATGCTATATTCATCAATGCCCCTGGTTGTATTTATGGCTTGCTGTAGGTTGTTGTAATCTTGCTCCAAAGTTGCTAAATAATGTTGCTGTCAGCCTGTTAACATTACGTTCAGTTTTGCCATGAGCTTTGCTAGTGATCCATGCACCCTATGAACTTTCTATTGCCATTATTAGCTTCATAAACATGTCTTCTTACTGTGAGTTGCCTTGACATGCCATGTATTGCTCTGTGGTGAGTGGTTCAACCTCACCAACATGCCTACTTATTGTTTTTCCTGCCATGTATGAATCTGTATTATAACTTGCCATGTTTACATGGGTGCCATCATTTCTTCTGATCCTTTTTGGCTCATGGTCATTAAGAGGCTTTTGTTCTATGCAATTATTAGATTCATGCCATGCCTTTGTTTGCCATGATAAGTTCCTGTAGCATGTTGTTTGACAGCTCTAAACATTGCAACCTGATGTTAATTTCTGCAAAGTCTGAAACTGTTAGTATTTGCAATCTTGCCATGTCCTTTTGAGCATGTTTTAGTCATTTCTGGAGATAGCTCAGTGTTCATGTTTTTTCATGCTTTACATGTACATCACGTCCATGCCTTTTTTTACCATGTTAAGATGCTGTAGCTTGTTGTTTAGGTGCTTGCAATATGCCTAGTTGCTGTTTTGGACAGCTTGTCCTTTAAACTTGTATTGTGTGTATGTGTTGAACCGTTGCTCCGTTTTGAGTGTGCTCTATATGAAACTTGCTTGATTTTGCATGTAGTTTCATATTATCATGTTGCATCCTTGATTTGAGGTGTTTGCTTGATGTTTGTATGCATTTAGCATCAATGCCATGCTTATCTTGTTTTGCTCATATCTTCTAGGCCGTAGCTCCGAATCAAATGAACTTTATATGTAACTTGACTAGAATTTCGTGTAGATCATCTTGGTGCATCTTAACTTGCTGTTTAACAACTTGAACTTAAGGTTTATTCAGATCTGGACCAATTTCGAAATTTGCATATGAGGACTTACCGGAATTGTTATATGTTGTTCCCGGCCTCATTTAAACTTGCCTTGATGTGTTGCTCTTGTTTGCATCATCTCTTGCCATGAGTAGCCTCATCTAGATTTGTCATGCATCATGTTTGTTGTGCATCTTGTCATGTTCATGTGTGGTGTGTTTACCTTGTTGTGTGCTTCTTCTTGTTAGTTCCTGTTTCGTTGCGATCGTGAGGATTCGTTCGTCTACACTTGGTTCGGCTTCATCCATTCGTCTTCTTCATGGACTCGTTCTTCTTCCTAGCGGGATTTCAGGCAAGATGACCGTCACCTTGGATCTCATTACTATCATTGCTATGCTAGTTGCTTCGTTCTTTCGCTATGCTGCTCTACCTATCACTTGCTGCTCAAGCCTCCCAAATTGCCATGAACCTTTAACCTTTGTCACCCTTCCTAGCAAACCGTTGTTTGGCTATGTTACCGCTTTGCTCAGCCCTCTTATAGCGTTGCTAGTTGCAGGTGAAGTTGAAGATTGCTCCATGGTGAACAGGATTTTGGTTGGGATATCACAATATCTCTTATATTATTAATGCATCTATATACTTGGTAAAGGGTGGAAGGCTCGGCCTTATGCCTGGTGTTTTGTTCCACTCTTGCCGCCCTAGTTTCCGTCATATCGGTATTATATTCCCGGATTTTGCGTCCCTAACGCGGTTGGGTGATTTATGGGACCCCTTGACAGTTCGCTTTGAATAAGACTCCTCCAAAGAAGGCCCAACCATGGTTTTACATTTGCCTCACCTAGCCCTTTTCCTTGGGAGTCGCGCTCTCAAGGGTCATCTTTATTTTACCCCCGGGCGGTGCTTCTCCAAGTGCTGGCCCAAACCGAAGCGATTCCGCGCCCCACAGGCAATCAGGGTCTATGCCAACCCGACGTCTGGCTCATCCGGTGTGCCCTGAGAACGAGTTATGTGCAACTCCTATCGGGATTTGTCGGCACATCCGGGCGGCTTTGCTGGTCTTGTTTTATTACTGTCGAAATGTCTTGTAGCCGGATTCCGAGACTGATCGGGTCTTCCGGGAGAAGGAATATCCTTCGTTGATCGCAAGAGCTTATCATGGGCTAAGTTAGGGCACCCTGCAGGTTTGAACTTTCAAAGCCGTGCCCGCGGTTATGTGGCAGATGGGAATTTGTTAATATCCGGTTGTAGTAAACTTGAAGTAAACTCTTCTAAAATACACCAACCGTGTGCGTAACCGTGAGTGTCTCTTTTCGGGGTTGATCGAGAGAAGAACACGGTTTCTGGGTTATGTATGACGTAAGTAGGGGTTCAGGATCACTTCTTGATCACCGTTCCTTTGTTTCTCTTCTCGCTCTCATTTGCGTATGTTAGCCAGCATATATGCTTAGCCGCTGCTGCAACCTCACCACTTTACCCCTTCCTTTCCCATTAAGCTTTGCTAGTATTGATACCCATGGTAATGGGATTGCTGAGTCCTCGTGGCTCACAGATTACTACACCAACAGTTGCAGGTACAGGTTATGCGATGATCATGACGCGAGAGCTATGTTGCTTGTTTTGGAGTTCCTCTTCTGCTTCTTCGATCAGGGGATAGGTCCCAGGTCGGCAGCCTGAGCTAGCAGGGTGGATGTCGTTTGAGCCTCTGTTTATGTTTCATCCGTAGTCGGATGTTGATCTTGTATGTTGTATTGTTGTATTCATGTGACATTGTATGTATTGGATGTATCCCCACTATTATGTAATGTTGATGTAATGATATCCACCTTGCAAAAGCGTCTTCAAGATGCGCTTCTATCCTTGGTGGGACCTTCGAGTTCCTTTAGGATAGGGTCGCATCTTGGGCGTTTCAAGTTGGTATCAGAGCCTCGACCGACCCTAGGAGCCCCCTTGATTGATCGTGTAGTTTGGCCGTTGTTGAGTCTAGAAGAAAATTGTTTTCGGAGTCTAGTTATATCGGAGAGTAGGAATTCTTTTTACTCCTCTGCCCCTTCGTCGCTCTGGTGAGGAATCGTGACATAGGTGTTTTGAATTACTCATCTTCCCGTTCAAATTTTTCTTTAGGATCACGTGGTTAGTTTCGTGAGTTGTCCATCCTCTTTTGTCCGGTGCATATCTCGTCAAAGTGATTCGACCCTCTCCGTTTTTTGCAAGTTTAATCCTCAGTTGTTTTCTTTTCCCACCCGCCCACCCTTCTTCTTCTCGGAACCGGAGTCCGTAATTGAGTATCCATCCTACTCGTGCGAAGTCTTTGCTTTCTTTCCTCAATGATTTCAACCGGTGTTTTCTCTTCAAGATATGCGTCGGTTTCCCCTTCCAAGTTGCCTTTGTTTTCCCGCCCTCCCACCCTTTTTCTTCCCGGAGCTTGAATCTCTTTCGAGCATCAATTTCATTCGTGCGGAACCTCTTCAGTCTTTCGTAAATTATCTCAACCGGTGGATTCTCGTTTTGTACGACATTCTTCATCTCTTTTCTTCTCCGGTGGACTCAATTCAAGTTTTTCGGGTTAATCATATTCTTTTCCTTCGAAGTGTTCTCTTTGCTCGTTCGCCTCTCGCCAGTTTATCATTCCAGAGTTCGGAATACATATCAGGAGATTCGTCTGTGTTCTAATTAATTCGAGGTTGTCAACTCAGTCAAATATTTCAGTTCTTCCGGTGCATCATCTATCTGTTCAACATCCCTTTCCAACGGTGTTTTCTTTTAGTGGGCTCTAACCCACAGGTCTTTCCCAGGATCTTACCTGACTCTTTTAATTTCCCCGGAGCTATTCCCAATTCTTTTCAAGTGTGACGTAAGAATGGATTCCATCAGCCACATGCCTTTTCCAAGATCAATTTCAAATCATTTTATTGTTGGCTCAACCTCTCTGTTTTTCTTTCTTCCGGAGTATCTCATTAATTTTGGTGGTGTTTCTCCTCATCATTTGAAGATTGAAGATAATTTTTCCTCTAAATCTTGCCCGTTCTCCCGAAGATTCGTGGTTCTAGCTTCATGCTATCCTCTCGAATTATTCCGTTTGTCAGATATTCTTTCTTACCCATCCGGAGTATGTCAGGAGTTGTTTTTTCCATTTCTTTTCACCGGAGGCCATCATTCCAGTTATCGTTCTCTATTTATCCCGGTGCCTCGTTCAAGTGTTCTTTAATCAGCTCATGATCTCTTTGTTCTTTTGCATCTAAATCCCCTCTAGCATATTTGTTCTTCTAATTCTTCCCGGTGATTCATTCTCTTTCGTTAGTCATTTCCGAATTCTAACGGTGGTTCCTTCAGATTCTTTTTCCTTGATTATCATTTTTATTCATTCGTTCTTTTCAATCCTACCGGTGGTTCATGAAGACCTTCTCAAGTTTGCGATATGTCATTTCTAAATCCTTTTTCAAGAAGAATAAGTAGTATGCTAAAAGCTTGTCATCAATTTAATTTGATGAAGGTTAAGCATACAATAAATCTTATTCTTATTTCATCCAAGTGATTAATCTCTCCCTTCAGAGTTTGTTCGTGAGGAATAAATTCTAGTTCCAAGTGTTTTCATCTTTTCTTTTCCGGAGTTCAATTATTTCCTCGGCCATCTCGTAGGAACCTCCATCTAAGTCACCGCAAGACTTAATCCTTATTATTTCCATCCTTCAATTGTATCTCATCATCCTTTTGTTACCGAAGTTCTTCACGGTGGCTCGTCATGATTTAATTCACTCCTCAAGTGTTCAACAAGATTCTTGTTCAAGGAGTTCTAGTATCTTTTGTTCTTGCATCTCGAAGTGCAATTAATTCTTTTTATTCTTCTAAAGTGGAGTTTTGCATTTCTTTGTTCTTTCTCAGCTATCCAATTATTTCCGTTTGTGGCCGGTTATCATCTTATGATCTTGAGATGTTACCTATAAGCCCACAACAAGCTTATTTCTTTTAGTTGTTGATTTTCTCAACAACTCCGTTCAATCCTTCCTTCTAAGTTCTTTTCTTTCAATTCTTTCAATTCTTCTGGAGGCATTGTGTTGTTCCTCTCATCAACTATCGTTCCATTTTGTCAAACTCAGTTCCAACTCCTTCCATGTTCAGCCGGAGTGCTGCCTAAATCCTTTCAGTCTTATTCATTTCTTATCTCGTTCTAACCGGAGTGGTTTCAAAGTCTATCTGATTCCGTGAGCTTTCAATTCTCGTCATTCTCGTCGTTCCTCTCTTTTTCTCGAGTGCTCTCGATTCTTTGCTTCTTCTCTTGAGTTCTTGTTTCACCTCATCCTTTTTTTCCCTTCCGTCTCGGTCCTAAGATCTCGGGACGAGATCTCTTGTTAGTGGAGGAGTGTTGTAACGCCCCGGATTCGATGCGCCAGGTGTCTTCCAGTTATTCGCCGTCGTTGCCATGTCATTTGCTTGCGTGTTGCACTTTGCCACGTCATCATCTGCATTTCATATCATGTCGTCATGTGCATCGCATTTGCATACATGTTCGTCTCATGCATCCGAGCATTTTCCCCGTTGTCAGTTTTGCAATCCGGCACTCCTATGTCTGCCGGCGCCCCCTTTTTTCCTCTTCTTTTGTGCGGGTATTAAACGGTCTCGGAATGGACCGAGGTTTGCCAAGCGGGCTTGGTATACCACCGTAGACCGCCTGTCAAGTTTCGTGCCATTTGGAGGTCGTTTGATACTCCAACAGTTAACCGGGGAACCGTAAAGGCCTCTTTTGTGTGCAGCTCAACACCCCTTCCAAAGTGGCCCAAAACCCAGCAAACTCCCCTCCATGCTCTCGGTCGTTCGATCATGATCGCGTGGCCGAAAACCGCACTCCATTTGGAGTCTCCTAGCTCCCTCCCCCTATAAATATGTGATCTCCCCCGAAATCCCGGATCCAAACCCTAGCCTCCTTCTTCCTCCGCGCGCCGGACACGTCCGCCGCCGTCCCTCGGCGAATCAGAGGGCGCCACCTCATCCACGCCGGCCCTCTCTCTCTCCGCGCCCGCCCGAGACCCCAGGGCCCAGATCCGGCCAGCAGGGCCCGAAGTCGCCGCCCGCCGTCGCCCGTCAGGGCCGCGTCTCCAGCGCCGCCCGCGTCCTCCGCCGCCCAGCGCCGCCGCCCGCGTCCTCCGCCGCCAGCGCTGCCATCTCCGGCCACGGACCCGTCGGCGCCTCCGCCGCCGCCTGCCATCGTCACCTCGTCGCCGGCCGCCGCGCCCTCGCTTCGCTTCGCCGCCCGCCGCCGCCCGCCCGTTCGGCCCGCCGCCGCGCCGCCATGCGCGACCCGCCGCCGCCGGCGCCTCGCCGAAGCTTCGCCATCTCGCCGGCCGCCCTCCGGCCGCCGTCGCCGGCCGCCTCATTGCCGGAGCCGTCGGGTGGGACGATATCAACCCGCCCGACCATCCAAACGCGGCCCGCGGCACCGCTTCGTCTCGCGGGATCCCCTCGTCCACTTTTCCCTCGAGGTCGTTTTTTTGCCTTAAGTCCCGAAATTCTATCATTTTCATGCCATGTTCGTCATGCCGTATCTCTGCATCCGTAGCTCCGTTTTTCGCGTGTAATATGTCCAATTGTTCGTCTCGACGAGTAAATCATTTAGTTCCATTGCATCATATTAATTTGAGGTCATCTTGATGCCTGAATGATCATTGTAAGAGTGCTATATGATGTTAACCTGCTGAAACTGTTATAACTTGATGATTTGTCATTTTTGTTGCATTTGATGTGTGCATCATATGAGCTTTATGTCTACATGTGTTTTGTGCAATGTCATGCCATCTTCACAGTGGTGCCATCCATGTATTTTTGTGGGTCATGTAGTGAGTGCATCGAGCTTGTTAAGTAGGGTACTTGCTGTTGCTGTTTTGCTAGGCTGATTCTGTTATATTTTGTTGCTATGTTAACCTGCTTCTACAAGTCATTCTATGCATAATCTGGAGATGTTCACTAAGGATGTTTTGTTCTAAATATCATGCTATATTCATCCATGCCCCTGGTTGTATTTATGGCTTGCTGTAGGTTGTTGTAATCTTGCTCCAAAGTTGCTAAATAATGTTGCTGTCAGCCTGTTAACATTACGTTCAGTTTTGCCATGAGCTTTGCTAGTGATCCATGCACCCTATGAACTTTCTATTGCCATTATTAGCTTCATAAACATGTCTTCTTACTGTGAGTTGCCTTGACATGCCATGTATTGCTCTGTGGTGAGTGGTTCAACCTCACCAACATGCCTACTTATTGTTGTTCCTGCCATGTATGAATCTGTATTATAACTTGCCATGTTTACATGGGTGCCATCATTTCTTCTGATCCTTTTTGGCTCATGGTCATTAAGAGGCTTTTGTTCTATGCAATTATTAGATTCATGCCATGCCTTTGTTTGCCATGATAAGTTCCTGTAGCATGTTGTTTGACAGCTCTAAACATTGCAACCTGATGTTAATTTCTGCAAAGTCTGAAACTGTTAGTATTTGCAATCTTGCCATGTCCTTTTGAGCATGTTTTAGTCATTTCTGGAGATAGCTCAGTGTTCATGTTTTTTCATGCTTTACATGTACATCACGTCCATGCCTTTTTTTACCATGTTAAGATGCTGTAGCTTGTTGTTTAGGTGCTTGCAATATGCCTAGTTGCTGTTTTGGACAGCTTGTCCTTTAAACTTGTATTGTGTGTATGTGTTGAACCGTTGCTCCGTTTTGAGTGTGCTCTATATGAAACTTGCTTGATTTTGCATGTAGTTTCATATTATCATGTTGCATCCTTGATTTGAGGTGTTTGCTTGATGTTTGTATGCATTTAGCATCAATGCCATGCTTATCTTGTTTTGCTCATATCTTCTAGGCCGTAGTCTCGAATCAAATGAACTTTATATGTAACTTGACTAGAATTTCGTGTAGATCATCTTGGTGCATCTTAACTTGCTGTTTAACAACTTGAACTTAAGGTTTATTCAGATCTGGACCAATTTCGAAATTTGCATATGAGGACTTACCGGAATTGTTATATGTTGTTCCCGGCCTCATTTAAACTTGCCTTGATGTGTTGCTCTTGTTTGCATCATCTCTTGCCATGAGTAGCCTCATCTAGATTTGTCATGCATCATGTTTGTTGTGCATCTTGTCATGTTCATGTGTGGTGTGTTTACCTTGTTGTGTGCTTCTTCTTGTTAGTTCCTGTTTCGTTGCGATCGTGAGGATTCGTTCGTCTACACTTGGTTCGGCTTCATCCATTCGTCTTCTTCATGGACTCGTTCTTCTTCCTAGCGGGATTTCAGGCAAGATGACCGTCACCTTGGATCTCATTACTATCATTGCTATGCTAGTTGCTTCGTTCTTTCGCTATGCTGCGCTACCTATCACTTGCTGCTCAAGCCTCCCAAATTGCCATGAACCTCTAACCTTTGTCACCCTTCCTAGCAAACCGTTGTTTGGCTATGTTACCGCTTTGCTCAGCCCTCTTATAGCGTTGCTAGTTGCAGGTGAAGTTGAAGATTGCTCCATGGTGAACAGGATTTTGGTTGGGATATCACAATATCTCTTATATTATTAATGCATCTATATACTTGGTAAAGGGTGGAAGGCTCGGCCTTATGCCTGGTGTTTTGTTCCACTCTTGCCGCCCTAGTTTTCGTCATATCGGTATTATGTTCCCGGATTTTGCGTCCCTAACGCGGTTGGGTGATTTATGGGACCCACTTGACAGTTCGCTTTGAATAAGACTCCTCCAGCAAGGCCCAACCTTGGTTTTACATTTGCCTCACCTAGCCCTTTTCCCTTGGGAGTCGCGCTCTCAAGGGTCATCTTTATTTTACCCCCTCCCGGGCGGTGCTTCTCCAAGTGCTGGCCCAAACCGAAGCGATGTCCGGCGCCCACAGGCAATCGGGGTCTATGCCAACCCGACGTCTGGCTCATCCGGTGTGCCCTGAGAACGAGATATGTGCAGCACCTATCGGGATTTGTCGGCACATCCGGGCGGCTTTGCTGGTCTTGTTTTATTACTGTCGAAATGTCTTGTAGCCGGGATTCCGAGACTGATCGGGTCTTCCCGGGGAGAAGGAATATCCTTCGTTGATCGCAAGAGCTTATCATGGGCTAAGTTGGGGCACCCCTGCAGGGTTTGAACTTTTGAAAGCCGTGCCCGCGGTTATGTGGCAGATGGGAATTTGTTAATATCCGGTTGTAGTAAACTTGAAGTAAACTCTTCTAAAATACACCAACCGTGTGCGTAACCGTGAGTGTCTCTTTTCGGGGTTGATCGAGAGGAGAACACGGTTTCTGGGTTATGTCTGACGTAAGTAGGAGTTCAGGATCACTTCTTGATCACCGTTCCTTTGTTTCTCTTCTCGCTCTCATTTGCGTATGTTAGCCAGCATATATGCTTAGCCGCTGCTGCAACCTCACCACTTTACCCCTTCCTTTCCCATTAAGCTTTGCTAGTATTGATACCCATGGTAATGGGATTGCTGAGTCCTCGTGGCTCACAGATTACTACACCAACAGTTGCAGGTACAGGTTATGCGATGATCATGACGCGAGAGCGATGTTGCTTGTTTTGGAGTTCCTCTTCTGCTTCTTCGATCAGGGGATAGGTTCCAGGTCGGCAGCCTGGGCTAGCAGGGTGGATGTCGTTTGAGCCTCTGTTTATGTTTCATCCGCAGTCGGATGTTGATCTTGTATGTTGTATTGTTGTATTCATGTGACATTTTATGTATTGGATGTATCCCCACTATTATATAATGTTGATGTAATGATATCCACCTTGCAAAAGCGTCTTCAAGATGCGCTTCTATCCTTGGTGGGACCTTCGAGTTCCTTTAAGATAGGGTCGCATCTTGGGCGTGACACCTTCAGGAAGGAATGCGACGCGAATAGCGCCACCATTGGCCGTTCCGGGCGGACCAGGAACATGGGTTTCCCCAGGAGCCTCGAAGGGGAAGTCACCATGACAGCGATGCCTCCAAGGAGGTAAGCGGCACCCGCAGGCGTCACCATTGCCGGCTCCGGCAGGAGCAGTGGCTTTCGCCCAAGTGAGCAGACCACATCCGAGGAGCACCGGTAGACTGCGAATCGCTGCTCCCTGCACCACCACAGAGCAAGGGTCACTGCAGCCCGCCGCCGCACGTGACCAAATCTGGACCACCGTAGGCCAGATCCTGCACCGCTGCCATTGAGCAGCACCACCGCTTCAGGAGCACCGCACCTTGCCGCCGACGAAGTCGAGCAGCACCACTGCACCGCAGCCGTAAGCCTGCGAGCAGAGGACGGGGGGGCTGCCACCCCGCCCCATCGAAGTCGGCCAGATCTGATAGCCGAGGCAGGGGCCCCGCGCGCCGCCACACGAGCCGGTCCCTGACCGCGGATCCGCTCTACACCAGGCACGAGACGCAGCGGAGGAGCCACCCACGGACCTGCTCCCGTGCCACCGGATGACGCCGCCGCCGCCGAGAGCAGACCAAGAGGAGCCAACCCCATCCTCCACCGCGAGCACCAGCGGCAGCAAGACCAGCGCCCAGACCGACCACTATGCGCCCGCCGAAGCGGCCGCAGCGGCCGCCGTCGCCATGCAGACCGAGGCCGCCGCCTCGGGGCTCAAACTCCGCCTCGCTCAACGCTACGGCCGGAGATCCCCCTCCCCTTAGAGGAAGGGGGGCCCGCCGCCACCGCGGCAGGGGAGCAGCGGACGGCCGGCCTGGCGGCGCTGGATCTGGGAGCCCTCGGGTCGCCTCGCGAGGGTGACGACGCGAGGGAGTTCCTTTGCCTGGGAGCCGACAGAATTGAATCAAGGCACTAGTTGATCAACTAAATATTCATTAAACATGCAGGAAACATGCAACGGAGTAACAATATTATAATGCTTGAACCTAATGAACCACCGAGTAGTGAAACAAACATTTTAGAAATCAAATCAAATTTATCTAATACCCGAGGGGATACTCAAAACACTCCCCCACGCCTAGCAGGTACAATGTACTTCACGCTTCCCTGATGATCCTCTCTCTTGGCCAAACCAGCACCCTCTCCTCCCTTGGCCAAACCAGCATCCTCTCGTCCCTTGACCAAAGCAGCAGGCATTCTTGCACCATCCAATTTTGCCTGAATAGGAGAATCACCAGGGCACTGAAAGCAAACAATAACAGTTCAGTAACATTACTAACAAATACCAACCACACAAGATATAACATTACCTCGTATATATATCTTATCTTAGCCTCCTCCTTCGCCAACATAGCCTTCTCAAACTCCAACCAATCCTGCTTATTCCGGATGTATACAGGTACATCCGGTTGCAAGAAAGGAATACGATTGATACCACGACATTGAATGACCAGGGTAGAGTGGCCACCTTTGTATTTATCAGCATGAACAGGGTGCTTCAAATCATACTCCCCGTACTTCGTACAACCTGAGCATCCGCCTTAGGCAAAACAAAGACATGTAGACAGTCACTACACATTTAGATATATAAAAATGTAGTAAAGCTAAGGGCCAGTGGATGAGATGAAGGGCAACCAAAAGGCTAACCAAATTAATGTGACCTAAAACTCTATAAAGAACTTAATCTAAGGTAAAAGGAATACCATTGATTTGTCATTTAATTACCAAATAACTAGCCAGGAGAAAGAAAATATGTGTAGACGATATTAAAAGTAGCTTAGATATTAAAACTGTAGTAAAGCTCAAGGAAAGTGGATGAGATGAACAGAAACATGACACAAGGGGCAACCAAACAGGTCGGCCAAATAAATGTGACCCCAAATTGAGCAGAACATATCTAAGGTGGAAGAAATACCATTGATTTGTCATTTAATTACCAAAAAATAACCAACCAAGCAAAATAAAAGCATGTGCAGAAAGTGACTACATATGGCTGCGAATGAACTAGCTTAGACATTAAAACTATAGTAAAGTCAAGGACAATGGATGAGATGAAGGGAAACATAACACAAGGGGCAAACAAACAAATGTGACCCCAAACTGTATAAACAGAACTGTATAAACATTCGTGTGATTTCACCAAAGAATAGATTGTCGACGCCACTGTGAAAACCATCATCTCCTTTGGTTTTTGCAGTCAAATTGATATGATATAATTTGTTAATAAGGCCGCCCTCCTCTTCATAAATTTGTCGGGAGCACACAACATTATCAAGTTCATATGCAAGATCCTAAAAAGGAGGCATGGATTGTATCAGCAATTAGTACATGAACAGAAGACGACCAATACAAGCCTGGTAATAGGACAAAGAGTGAGGGCGGGAGGAGGGGGAGAGATCAAACCCCCAAAAGATGGTGATCTTCATTGTATTTATCCAGTAAAGCTTGAACCAATAGGTTCATATTCCTACGCCCGGGATTGCCTTCGGACGACTTCTTCCTTGTGCCATCAGGCCAGTAAAGGCGATGTCGCACTGCAACCTCCGCCGGCGATAGCCCATCTCTGCACCTGGTTGAGGTTAGAACACACTATATGTTAGTAGATTGTAATTTCTGAAATGCAGAAATCCATGGTAAGGTTGAGAAAAAACACATTATTGGAGAGCGCAGGCCATCAAGATGGCTTTTGATAGCCTTTTCAGCTTCCTCCAAGCTCCGGAATGGCCCCCCCAGACGAGGATACGTGTGGTAAGAACCCCCCAGATCTATTCTGATGAAAAACTGTATATGCCAACCAGGAGGTTTACGAGCCGAGATGAGTGGAGACGAGTGTGTTGACGTTGGTGAGACATCATGAGTTACCACCTCTGCCTGCTTGGAGGATGAGGAAGGGTACTCACACCTCAAGTGGAACATGGTCAGAAGGTTAGTAGACAACAAATTTTAATATTCGGAGATGAATAATTCATATAATTTGAAGGTCGGGAATATATGTTCTTTGCAGATGCCACATGCACGTCTGAAGTGGAGCACAAGGTTGATGAGTCGAAGAACAACTAGAGAAAGAAAAAAATGTTTATTCTTTATTTATATATAATACGAGAACCCTTCATCCCCTTAGACTCATATTTGTTTTCCTAATATTAAACTAACCAACTAGTGAATATAGCCACCAACATAGCAGAGACAAGAGGTAGAAAGTCAGTGGATCATGATTAAGATAGTATAGTTGAAGATTGCACACTACTTAACTAGTGTAACTGGAAATGTTTGCCTTGGCTCTTTTAATAAAAAGTTGGGGCGGGGGAAACACCTTTGATTCAAAAAAAAGTGTAACTTGAAATGAATATAAGGTGCAAGAATTTGGTTATGTTGCTTAAAAGACAGTTGAGAGAGGGACGGTCCGATAAAGGTCATACTGTGGAGGTTGTGGGCGATCGTAGGGCCTCATCTGGATGTGGGAGCAGGTGACTTCCATGCGTGCCTCTCGCATGCTTGGTCTCGGGTGGTGGAGGTTGGAGTAGTCACCCAAGTGTGCATATCTCAAGAGTCGAGGTATGTCGTTGCCGTCGCCGTGAGGGTCAGGGCTACGGCTGTCGTTGGAAGAGGGAGACCAGACGAGAAAATTGCCAAGTCCAGGCGACGGGGGCGATTTCTCTGTAGAGATCACCATGCATGTGGTGTCGTCGGGTCGGCATGGGGTGGCGGAGAGGTCCAGGGTTTGGAGGATGTTTTTATGGATGCAGGTTTTGAAGGTTAGGTTTGCTGGGAAAGTGATGGGAAATGGGGAAAGACAGAAGCTTTCCCCAGGGGGAAGCGAGGGAAAGAACAAGAGGGAGTGAAGGAAGGTTGGTGCACCGTCCACGGTCCATCTATAGGCATACCTGGCAAGTAAAGAACGCCGTCCAAGCCAGGAAATACCCTTTGTTCCTAGTGTATATACAACTGATATATGGGTAGCTCAAAGCTTCGACATCTATTTTGGATTGGAGGGGGGTAATAATTAAAAAAAATAAAAGGTTAGAAGTTTTTTTAGAATAAACTTGACTTTCTTTTGTACTAGTATATAATTTTTCATGAATAATAAATCAGTGTCGACTTCTGGGCAAAAAAAGAACAAATTTTATTTGCTATTATAGGTCACTATTCACATTATTTTGGCTGAAATTTTATTTTTGAAAGAAGTCAACGGGGTTTTTCTTTTTGTATTTTTACAAGTACAATGAAAGTTCAAGTTTATTTCATAAATATTTTCAGAATTTTTTAAAACTTTTATTTAATTACTAAATTTTCCCGTATAGAGTATATATACGCCTATAGACCAAATGTTCTTGTCCGCTCCAAGTCATCCAAATTGGTGCAATTTTCTTCTCAAAAAAGAAAAAAGCTAGTGCGATTTAAAATTTTCTTTTGGAGAGATCGCTTTTTTATATATATAGACAAGGAGAACTCGCACCTATACAGCGCTTCATGCGTGGCTTAGTCGACGGAGCACGACTTTAAGGGCCGGCCCATGTAGCGCTAGCGCCTGATTCGCCCCTCTCTTTTCTTAGTAACAAAACAGGCTTGTCTCAAAAAACGAAATAGTAACAAAACAGGCATCTAAAAGTTTTCTAACCGTTGATTTTGGCTATGCCTGACCATTAAAAATATTCATAAACTCTAAACAAATCCCGTATTTCGAAATGTTTCATGGATTTAAAAAACCTCACAAATATGATAATGTTCAATAATTTGAAAATTTTCATGAATTTAAAAATTATTCACGGATTTTTAAAATATTAACAAATTTGAAAAATATGACTTTTAAAATGAAATAAAATTATAAAGTAAAATAAAACAAACGTAGAAACACCAAAGAAAGAAAATATCAGGAAAATCGGACAGGAAGCTTCGAGCAGGTTCCCAAAAACCGAAACTATGGAAGTCAAATAGATGGATTGGCCCATGTAGAAACGCCGTGGGCACTATGCACGGGTAACACACTAACTAGCGCATAAGCGCGAATAGGATTTGATTATTTATTTTTCAATCAGGTAAAGGGTTTGAGAGATGGAGGCTGCGGCTGAAGATTTCCTCACTTTCGGCTGTCATCTTGGTGCTGAAAAGTGTGGATACATCAGATTTAATAGTGATGTGGTCTTCGGTAGCTTTCTCATAGTGGGCTTTTACGAAGAAGAAAAAAAATCTAAACCATAAAATGACGGTGCATGGAGCTAGTGAGCTTTGTGTTCTGACATATCCATTTATTTGAATCGGGTAACTTTATGTTATTGTGACGAATTGTTTTTTTTTGCTAGTTTAGTTTTTTGTAGAGTTGAAATATTTCCTCGACGTTGCACCGAAGATCTTGTCATTCGACGACACATTATTTGTAGGGGATAACCCCGACCCAAGTCCATTCATCGGGCATGGCTTCCCATCTATTTGGACGACACATGAACAGTACCTCATGGCTCCCCAACGGTCTTCTCGCCCAAGCCAGCCCGCCGCCGCCGCGAGCCCCTCCCGTCGGCGCGCCACTCCGGGCCCCGACGGCCAGATAGTGTTCCCCTTCGTTACGAATCTTATGCGGCGGCGGTTTCCCGTGGGGCATCCTTGGCCCCCTTGCCAGGACGGTCGCGCCCGGCCACCGAGGACCTGGAATCGGAGTACGACTGGGTCGAGGTGCGGAATCGTCGTCGCCAACGCCAGTCCGCGGCGCCCGCCGCCCGCCCGCCACCTGTCCCCAAGCTTCGGATTCCGCGGTGGCTGGTTGGTCGATGCTTTAAGTGCCTGGACCCGGGTCACGTGAAGACCAGCTGCTCCGGGGAGATTCGTTGCCATCGCTGTTGGATAGCGGGGCATATTGCTCGGGAGTGCCCCGACCGGCCAGATCCGCTCTCTCTCGCCAACAAAAGCACTCGCTCTCAGCCGGCTCCCTCTCGCCCTCTCCACCTACCTCACCGCTCTGCCCCTGCGACCACCGCTGCTGCCCGCCCACCACCGGCCTCCACTGGGATCCCGCCACCGCGGCCCTCCAGGGTCCATCATCCGCCGCCGCCTCGCCAAACATGGCTCACTATCCACTTGTTGGCGCAGAGTCGCTTCCACAGGAGCCGCCACCCACGGGACCCAGATCCGAGACCGGCCGGGCGGGGCATCATCTCCGCCACTGTGCATGGGCGCCTTGAGGCGAGTACCGCAACCATGCCCTGCTGGCTATGGTCCGGGGCAGGCGGCCCGCGATCTCGCTAGAGGCACTGCTGCGAGAGCTGGAACGCTGCTGCGGCGTCGAGAGGAGCCGGATCCGGGTGGAGGTCACGCATCCGGCTGACTTCTTCATCACCTTCGCCACATCGGAGGAGTGCGACGCGGTCTTCGCCCGGTCCGGCCAGATCCGCTGCAAAGGGGCCCCCATCGCCTTCCAGCGCTGGCACCGGAGCGCTCAGGCCTCCAGCGGCAAACTGCAGTTCTTCTGCAAGTTAGGGATCGAGGACCTTCCTGCCAGCGCTTGGGAATGGGGGTCTCTTAGTCAGCTCGTCAACAACCTTCAAGGTCAGCTGATTGAGATCCTGCCGCCGACCGACCGCTGGCAGCTGGCGGTGACGGCGTGGATGAAGAACCCGTCCGGCATTCCCAAGATTTACGATCTGGAGATTCCGGAGCCGGCGGGTCTGCCAACCACGGTCGACCCGGAATGGCCGGTTGCCCCACCACCGCCGGTGCCGCCCTCGGAGCGCATCACGCTTGTGCATCACCTCACCATTCATGTCCTGGATGTGGTGGACCGCACCGTGCCATTCTTGCAGTTCAGGCCGGACTTCGAGCCGGAGGAGGACGAAGATCTCACGAGAAGACACGACTACTCCAGAATCTGCTACTGGGGCTCGATAGATGGAACTGGTGCGGGCGACATGTTGCGGTCAGGGGGCCATCCCTTCGCTGGTCCGGGCGGGCTGGGTATTGCGGGCGACTGGGGCGGGCGTCAGGCCAGCGACCTTCCGACCCAGGGCGGTCGGGAGCGGGGCGCACAAAGGCCGACGGCAACCGCACTGTCCCCTGTTTCGCACCCTTCCAATGCCACGACGGCGGTTGGATCTGCGGCCCTTGTGGGGACGCCTGAGGGTAGGTCCCCGGCATCCACTGCCGTGGGCTCAGCAGCGCTGCTTCGGACACCTGAGCTAGCTCCCAATGGGCGGGGATGTGCGCCGTCACCGCGGAGGCTGTCATTCAGCCACGAGGCTCAAGGGGAGGAGGTTGAAGGAACGACCAAAGCTGTCGACGTGTTGGACGGGGCAGCGCAGGCG
The DNA here is from genome assembly GCA_021605205.1 of Aegilops longissima. Lineage (NCBI taxonomy): Eukaryota > Viridiplantae > Streptophyta > Magnoliopsida > Poales > Poaceae > Aegilops > Aegilops longissima. The sequence continues at coordinate 225,770,664 of CM038681.1, forward strand.
CCGAGGATAGAGGAACTCAACGGGGCGCGGCTGGAGGTCGTGGGGGCGACAGGGTCGCTCCCAGTCTTGTGCATCCCGCACAGGCAGGAGGAGAAGGAGCCATCGGGGCAGGATTTGCCTCGCACCCCGATTGCAGTCCCGCTGGGGGAGCACCAGCTCTTACGGCCAAGCGAGGAGGACGCGGCTACGGTATTCGGCCCCAAAACAGCGGTGACCACGCTACTGGAGGGTGTCGGGGCCACGCCCGCACCATCTGTCTTGGGACTCAGGCCGGTGGCATCCGCGCCGGCCAGGCGCAAGAAGACTCTGCCTCCCAATTTCACTCCAAGGAGGAGTGCTAGGATCTGCCAGCAAGATGATGGGAGGAAGAAAGGACCGGAGCAGCGTGCCCAGACGGTGCTACTCCGACGCATGGGCCTAATCAAGAGCAAGGAGCAGATGAGCCAGGAGGCTTTCGAGGCGTACCTCCGGCTTTTCGACAAGCCACTGGCGCCCCAGCACATTAGGACGGTGGCCGCCCTGCTCGATCCGGAGGGGCATGGGTTCAACGAGCCGGCGCAACTCCAGTTCGGGACATTCTGGCTTCCCGAGCAGGCGGAGTCCTGCGGCGTCTAGCTGCAGCGACATCGAAGGGAGAGGCTCATCTCTGGTTTGTAATGTCGTTAGGCATCGTATCTTGGAATGTAAGGGGGCTCAATAACCCCGCAAGACGCAGTGCGGTTCGTCTGTTCCTGCAACAGCTTAATGTCTCATTGGTATGTTTACAAGAGTCTAAATTGGCCACGGTGGAGAGGGCCCTGGTCTTGCAGACTTTAGGGCCCGGGTTTGATGAGTTTGACTACCTGCCAGCGGAGGGCACGAGGGGTGGCGTTGTGATGGCGTGGAATTCCAATCATTTGCAGGTGTCCAATGTGCAGAAAGGGGAATTTGTAATCTCGGCAATGGTTAGATCTCTGGCTGATGACAAACTATGGATGGTTTCTTCTGTGTATGGGCCACAGGAGGTCGAAGACAAAATCAGGTTTCTGGAGGAGCTGGCACACCTAGGTCAGCAGGTTCAAGTACCCTGGATTATCAATGGGGACTTCAATCTGGTGAGCAAGGAGGAGGAGAGAAGCACTCGGAGGATCAATAGGAGGACTGCAAACAAGTTTAGGCACACCTTGAATAGCCTTGGTCTACATGATATGCCTCTGGCTGGCAGATGCTTCACTTGGTGCAATGGTCAGGAGCGAACGGTGATGGCACGTCTGGATAGGCTGCTGTTTAATAATGAATGGGAAGATCTATTCCCGATCAGCGACCTGACACCCCTAAGCTCGAACATCTCGGATCACTGCCCCCTTCTACTCTCGGTCTCCAGGGAACGCCCGCGAGCACACAGATTCAGGTTCGAAAACTTCTGGTGCAAAATTCCGGGTTTTTTGGAGGTGGTTCGAGAGGCTTGGGAGGAGACAGTCAACAGCCAGAACCCGATGAAGATTTTTGCAACCAAATTGCAGCGCACAGCTAAAGCCCTAAGGAGCTGGGGACAGAGTAAGCAGAGCTCTTTTAACCTACAATTCCAGATAGCAAGTGAGGTTATTCTGCGCCTTGATTCTGCGCAAGAAGTCAGGGCACTATCAGAGGATGAGAGGAGATTGAAAGCTTTCCTAAAGGGCAAATGTTTGGCACTAGCGTCGCTGGAAAGAACGAGGCTGCGTCAGAGGGCGCACATTAGAGACTTAAAGGAGGGCGATGCGAACACCAAGTACTTCCACATGAAGGCTAATGGTAGGAGGAGAAAACACCTGATTCCGTGTATCACCGACGGGACTCATACGGCGGCCATAGTGGAAGACAAGTTGGAGCTTGCGCGAGGCTTCTTCATGGAGCTCATGGGCACACCCAAAGGGCGTCCTAGGCTTATCAACCTTGATGAGTTACGACTGGGGGCGATTGACCCGGACATGGCACAAGCCTTGGAGGTTCCTTTTTCAGCCAAGGAGGTCAAGCGTGTGGTATTGGGCATGCCGTCGGACCGCGCTCCTGGGCCGGATGGATTCTCCGGGCTGTTCTACCAGTCTTGTTGGGATATAATTGCCCACGACTTCATGGAGGTGATGGTACAGCTCCACACGGGCGGCTTCAACTCGTTTGAGATCCTCAACGAGTCCATCCTGACGCTACTACCCAAGAAGGAGGGAGCGCTGCATCTCAGAGACTTCAGACCGATCAACCTTATTCACGGAGCTGCAAAGATATTTGCGAAAGTTTTAGTGGGGCGGCTGTCCCCCCTATTGCCGAAGATTATTACCCACGCACAGTGTGCTTTTGTGAACTCCAGAAGTATACATGAGAACTTTAAGTTTGTACGGAGTGCGGCTCGACAACTGCACCAGAAGAAAACCAAGGCTATTCTGATGAAGATCGACATCTCCAAGGCTTTTGATACCCTTTCTTGGGAATTTTTGCTGGAAGTTCTTCGGAGAAGCGGTTTCGGTGAGAGATGGATCTCTTGGATCTGTGGGTTGTTACGTACTGCATCGACCTCTGTCCTTCTTAATGGAGTCTTGGGCGAGCCATTCAGGTTGGGCAGTGGAGTCAGGCAAGGCGACCCCATATCTCCAGCGCTATTCATTATAGCCATGGACACTCTCCATGCCTTAATGGAATGGGCGAAGCAACAACGGCTGCTCTCTGGTATTGGCTGGGATGAACGGGTGCCAAGAACCTCCATTTTCGCGGATGATGCCATCCTGTTCTTCGCCCCCTCCAGGACAGACTTACATGTGGTGGCCGGCATACTCAAACTATTTGGGGAGGCCTCTGGACTATACATTAACTTCCAAAAGAGCTCAATCACAGGGATCCGTTGTGAGGAGGAACAGCTACAGATTGTGGCCAACCACTTCCAATGCGACAAACAGCCGTTTCCCTTCAGATACTTGGGACTGCCTCTGTCGATCTATAGGCTCAAACGCCATGATATTCTCCCTCTGGTGGACAAGGTTTCCAGTAAGATGAAGGGTTGGAAACCAAAGATGCTGGCAATATCCGGAAGACTGACTCTGTGCCAATCTGTCCTCATGGCACTGCCTATTCACCATATGTCCGTCCTTCCACTTCCAGTCTGGGCAATCAAATTAATTGAACGAAGATGCAGAAGTTTTGTGTGGAAGGGAGAGCAACAGATCAGCGGGGGTCACTGCCTTTTGCCCTGGGCTACGTTATGCAGGCCCAAGGAGTTTGGCGGCCTCGGGGTTCTGAACCTGAGGAGTTTTGGGATGGCTCTCCGCTGTCGGTGGCTGTGGAAGAATTGGGACGAGGAGGCAAGACCTTGGAGTTTCTTTCCGGACAAGGCAGAAAAGGAAGTGGTGGCAATGTTCAATGCAGCATGCGAGATAAAGCTGGGTAGCGGTCATGACGCCCGATTCTGGGTTGATAACTGGCTCCCGGGCGGGAGATCCATCGCCTACACCGCGCAAGCTTTATACTCATATGTCAAGGACAAAGGCATGTCTGTCGAGAGGCTCGTCTAACAACGCTGGGTCCGAGACATCGGTATGCATCTCATCGAGAGCCCTGGCCCGATACCTAGAGGTGTGGGACACCGTGCAAGAAATCAGCTTCAACAGGCAGCAGGGACTCCCCGAGATGGAGACTAACTGACAATGCAGCGTTCTCGGTCAGCTCAGCGTACATGATGTTTTTCTTGGTAAATACCAGATTTGCTTGCGCTAAGCCTATATGGAAATCGATGGCGACCCCCAGATGCAAATTCTTCATGTGGTTAGTGGTCCACAAGAGATGCCTGACAGCGGACAATTTGCAGAGCAGGGGCTGGCCCAACGATCCCTACTGCCAACTATGTCACTCGGAACTGGAGGATTGCACACACCTTTTTGTACACTGCAGATATACGCAGCTTGTGTGGACTAGGATCAAACAGTGGTCAGGCGCCAACTTCACAATACCAAATGAGAGCTACACTTCTACTGAAGACTGGTGGATAAGCGCCAGGCAACAAATACCCAAGACGAGGAGGCGTGTGTTCGACACCATTACCATCCTGATCCATTGGCGAATCTGGAAAGAGAGGAACGCCAGAGTCTTCGAGCAGCAGGCCAGCAGTGTGGACAAGGTCTTTGATGCTTTCAGGGAAGATCTGGCCACCTGGAGAGCAGCGGGATGCATCTTAGACACTGACACTACTGGGTAATCTAGGGTGTTGTTCTCTTCCTCTTCTGTAAGGCTGTTGGCCGGCCTAGTGTGGCTTCAGGCCTCAGTTTTTCTGCTGGGCCATTGCTTGTGGCCAGTACCGTTGTAACTGTATTCTACTCCCTCTAATAAAGAACGGCCTATGGCCCTTCGATCTATTTGGACGACAACTCAAATGACCTTTTAGAAAAATCTTTATTGGTAATCAAGTTCTTATATAGGTGAATAAATGATAGTATCACTGTGTTGCTCCAATTGCAGTATTTTCGATGAAGTTTTAGAAATGTTCATCTGGCAAAGATGGATACCACGGAGAAGCTATCTCTAAAAGGTTTTATTGACGTGGATCGTGTACAGGGAGGTGGTGCTGTTGGGCACCGTGGTGGGGTCGACGGGTGGCCAAACTGGCAAGGATGACGCGGATCTCCTTTCTAAAGATGGATCAGCGGTACAATGATGACGGCGGCTTTCTAAAACGTGTGCATGTGATGTACGCTTTAGGTTCGCTGCACCGGCTGTAGGTTCCGATACGTTATGTTGATAGATCAGACGACACAGGTTTTAAATATGAGGAGTGAGAGCACCCCACATTATCGAGCTTGTAGGTGTGAGTGGTGGCTTCGGGTGGCTTGATGTATGTTCTTGTCAGACCTTTGTTAAATAATTAATAAAGATGGCTGCATGCATCGATTGATGCTGAGGCCGACGGTCTTAACCTCCTTTAAAAAAAGATGGACGTCGATAACACTCACACGTGTGGCATATTAGACATCCGCCCACACACCGTGTGTGGCGTGAGCAGGAGGCAGCCCACACGGGTTGTGTGTGGGCGAACATTAGAATTTCTCACACGTGTGGGCGCAGCTACTTCGTGTCACAGGCCCAACAAGTACTACTCATCTCCACTCCGCGCATGTGGCACGAAGCAAAAATGCCCACACGTCCTACCGCAATCTACGTCAGGTACCTCGTGGGATGATTTAGTTGTCATCCGGGATGGCAGTTGTAGTTATCCGGGATGGCAAATGTAGTTGTAAAAGCATGGCAACTCTATCTATTTTGGTTAACTAGTTGCCATGTCTGATTGATGGTAGTTGCCGCGTGTAATCAAACCATAGTTGTCGTGTGTGATTAACTACTTGCCACATATGGTCAAACAGTAGTTGCCATGTGTGTTTACCTAGTTGCCACATGTGGTCCAACCATAGTTGCCATGTATGGTTAATCACAGTTGCTATATATGTGTATTTATCTGGTTGCCACGTACGCGCAACTGCAGTTGCCGTCTAGCAACGAATCGTAGTTGCCATGTGTTTTTACCTAGCTGCCACGTACGCGTAACTGCAGTTGCCATCCAACAACGTACGAGTGTCGTGTGGGCGAAAAGCAATTCGCCCACACGCGCGTGGACTAGGTGGTGGCTGTGTGGGTAGAAACTAGTTCGCCCACACAACATAGCTGGCAAACCGCATGCTGCGGGGAGAACTCTCCAACGCCCACACACCAGCCCCGTCCTACGTGACATGCAAAATCCGCTTCAATGTGTCAAGATTCGTGCAAACTCGACTTGACGGTGATCCACGCATGTGGGCGAGTTGCAAAACTGTCACACGTGTGGGCGTTAGTATTTTTGAAAAAGATTTTATTGAAATGTTTAGTTATAGGAGTTACTTTGTAATTTCTTGGATTTTGGATACAAATTATTGTGCCCATAATTTTGACAAGTATGACTATATTTATAGCTGTTTAAAAGAACAAGTACGATTTCCTTGACTCAAGAAAAAAACACAATATTTGTAGGTGTTTAAAAGAACAAGTACGATTTCCTTGACTCAAGAAAGAAAAAGACAATACAGCGTTTCACAATCTAAGACATCTGGTCCTGATGAAAGTGTCTAGAGAGGACAATTTTATAACATTCTCATACTCTCTCTCGAACATGAGAACTTAGTGCGACCATTAATTGCTCCAAGTAATAGCTCTCAATTTTAGTTTTTTTTCTAAAGTTCTAATTTTATCTAAAGTCAAGAAAAATAAAAATTCGGTCAAGTCCATAGAAAAATGTTTTAACATATATACGGAAATATATTTTATGAAGACTAACAAAAACTAATTTGTTGATGTAAATATTGGCATTTTTTTTCTAGACTTAGGGAAACTTAAACAGAGTTAGTATTTTCCTTTTGATGACCTATCCTTGTATGAAGTGTTAGCGTTGTGTTGAATATTGTGTATAAGGTAAGTTATAGTTGAAACTAATGTTCTGTTTGAATTATCATGTTCTTTTCAAATACGCCTGTAAAGAATACAGGTCTTGGCTCATCGTTTTGTTTCCTTCCGAGAATTGCTAAGCAGACGAAAATATACACCTCTATATCTAATTACAACTAATCTAAGCACGGCCTAAGTCGTAAAATGTGTAGACATGGTTTGGAACAGGACACTTATATCGGGCTTGAGACCGGAATACTTTGACTTTCCCCATCGAAGAGCACACAATTCTAAACAGAATATAAAACACGCTAGAAGAGCATCGAATATAAACAGGCTTGAAGCGACGCGAGTAGAGTGACCAAGGCAGATTCAGGGCTTTCTTTGGAATAAAAAGTGTCCAAGAAACAGCAGATCGTCTCGAGAAGTCGAGATAAAGAAATTCATGACGAGAGTGTTCGAGAGAGACGTACCATGTAGGCAGCGACATGCTGATTTTTCGCTTTCAGCGCGACGTTTAGGGTCGATCACCGGCCGGTCACGCGCACGAATTAATTTAAGCTGAGGCTAATATGCTTTTTTTTAGAACCTGAGGCTAATATGCTTGGCTTCGTGGCCGTGCTAGTGCGTAGCAACCCCTTTATAACGCGCAGAAAACAGCGGACCATGACTCGGACATGGAAACAAAGAGCAGACCATGGCTCGGACCTGGAAACGTTCTGCTACAAGTAATATCCCATGGTTAGAGTCGTGCCGGAGAGGAGAACCGTGGGCTATTTCGGAATTCTGGCCTCCGATCCTCTTCTTAATGTGTCTTGGACCATTTGATTTTTTTTCCGAATAATACGGAAATTTTATTCCAAAGTCACAGGGTTACAATCGAGAAACAATAAGTCCTCACAACATGGAGGACATCTGCTCATCCATACCGCAGTATAAGACTCGGTACGGCTATAATTTACCATACAATCTGCTACCCTATTTTGAGTCCTACTAATTTTTTATGGAACAAACTCCCTCTCATCCATACAAAATTTAATCTCTGCTACTAGATGACCATAGGCCGATCGGGACATACTATCACCAAAGAGTTTCGAAAGTGCATTACAGGAATCAGATTGCATCTTAACTGGTAGATCAGTATGTTGTAAATCAAGGGCCATCCCTTGCATTATTGCATGTATCTCCGCCTCGAGCGCTTCATTGCAATTAAATATAACACGGTAAGCAGCAAAGATAATAGAGTCATCATCACGGCGTAAGATCATACCAGCACCTGCCTTGCCATCATGAGTTGAGAAAGATCCATCAACAGACAGCGCAACCCAATTTGCTGGAGGTGGTGGCCAAGAAACGGGGAGCCGCGGCCAGCTGAATACTAATAGGAATAACCTCCTCCTGTGCCAACATCTTCCCTTTTACAATTTCTTCCATGCTATAATTCCTGGCTAGATCCAGGGGCTTATAATAGCTATCCAGAAATTCCATAGTAACATCAACCGGTGGCACTTCCTTGCCATGCACAACATCATTGCGAAGTTGCCAAATTCTTCATATAAGTAGAATGACCATATCACGTACCTTATTATTGCATGCAGCAAGCACATGCAATAGCCACTCTTTACCATTATCTAGTAACACATCATCAGTTGGCAATGGCCATAACTCTCGCATCCTTTGCCACACAAGTCGTGCTTGAGGGCATGCAACTAGGGCATGGTAAGAACCTTCCCTCTCCCGGCCACACACCCTGCAACGATCAGTAGTACCAATATGTCAGTATAACTTGTTTTGATCAGTGGCAAGAGCACCTGACGCGGCCTTCCAAGCTGTAATACGCATTTTAAGAGGAACTTTAGCCCGACAAACATAATTCCATATTGATCGATCTCCCTCTGGACACATACTTGAAGCCCCTCCTGCAAATGAATCGTCATGTTCTCTAGTAGCGAGTTTGTAGGCGCTCTTAACAGTAAATTGTCCAGACTTTTCCGGAAACCAGGCAATAAAATCTTCCCGGCCTCTCGGAGATGTACGTATTCTCAGAATTTGTTGCACATCTACATCCCAAAAAATGCTGTTGGAGACGCTCCATGTTCCATCCACCATGGTTGAACAGAAAGTCTGAAACATGATTAAAGCGACAATTCCTTTTCGGAGTAATCGGTCTAAGATCATTACCTCTTGGGATCCAAGGATCACGCCATGTACGCACCATACAGCCTTACCCATTCTCCAAAAAAAACCTTTTTCACTAGTTGAAGGCCATATTCAATACCTTTCCAAACAACCGAAGAATTACCTGAAAATACCGTGTCCAGAAGATTTCCATTCGGATAATATTTCGCCCGAAGCAGGCGAGCACACAAACTATCTGGAGTCTCAATTAATCGCCAAGCCTGTTTAGCTAACATGGCTTGATTAAAAGCACGCATATCTCTGAACCCCATACCACCCTTAGACTTTGGAATACGCATTTTATCCCAACTGAGCCAAGCCATTTTCCTCTTTCCTTATTCAATTCCCCACCAGTACTGCCTCATCAAATATGTCAGATCATCACAGACGGAAAAAGGCAATCTGAAAACGCTCATAACATAAGTGGGAATCGCCTGCACAATAGACTTAATTAAAATCTCCTTATTACCTGAAGACATAAATTGCTCACTCCAGTTGACTAGTCTCTTACTAAGACTTTCTTGAGTTGTTTCAAATCTCCCTTTATGCATCCTTCCTTCCGGCACAGGAAGGCCCAAGTAATTTGGCTCAAAAACCTCTTTCGTGATATCCAGAATACCTTTAATCCCAGTTGTCACCGACTCCGAGCAGTTTTTAGAAAATAGGATGGAACACTTCGAAGGGTTAATAAGTTGACCCGTAGCTGCTGCATAAGTGTTCAACAAACCTTTCACAATTATAGCTTGCTGCTCAGAGACTCGGAAAAACAATAAAGAATCATCTGCAAATAATAGATGAGATATCACAGGTGCACGTCTACATATCTTCACACCTTCCAAACTCTCCTCCGTAATTTCTTTATTAACAAGAGCAGACAGAGCATCAGAGATGACCTGAGCCGTCGGATAAAATCCGGAATCGGAGCAATGAACAGTTTTTTTTCTCACCTTGAAATATTGGTTCCCTTTCTCTAACTCGTGGGGCGTGCGACTGGTGGGCCACCCTTGTCTATGGCTGTGGGTGTGCATATGTGGGTGGCCCGTGGTCAAAACTACATGCCACTAGCTGTAACTCTCAGATCCCATCATGGGTATTAGAGCGATTTCGCATCCTTGTCCTTGCATGGTGTGCTGTGGGCGGGCCATTTCTGTGTAAAGGAGAGAAGAGCGCTCGATTGGGCGAGAATCCTAGTCGTCTTCCCCGTTGCGCCCCTTTCCCTCGCCCTTGTAGCCACCGCCACACTCCTGTACGGTTCTCCTCTCCTGTCGCCGAGCTCGCCTTCGCCGCTGCTCTCTGCATCCCTCTCTCGTCACCACCCCTGCGTCCTCCCCTAGAGACGACGAGCGCGAGGAGCAAGGCTGGCAACTGGGCACTACTGTACGAGGGGCGCGCAAGCACGCCCTGGAGTACGGTGACCTCTGGTTTGGCTTCTTTGCCGTTGGCCACCCCTGCACTTGGGATGACTGACGAAGTCGGATCCGACATATCTCGGGTAGGGGGTCCCGATCTAGTAGCCATGGCTAGATGATAACATGACACAAGGGACACCAATGTTTTACGCAGGTTCAGACCCTCTCGAAGAGGTAAAACCCTACGTCATGCTTTGTTGTATTGATTGTGGTGGGAATACAAGTTACAGGTGATCTACCTCGAGATCATATGAGAATGAATCTATCCTCTAAGGGCCTGGTACCTCGGTTTATATAAACACTGGGATACCTAGTGTTTACAGATAGGTCGGTTGAACCTAGGGGTGTATGCGTCGTGGACTACCTCAAGGTCTTGGAGTACACGTAAAGTCTTTGGATCATTCCTGCCGTCATTCTTGGGCCAGAAGAACGAGGCCCACCAGATGATGAGTTTAGGGGGCTCCTCAGCCCAGCCCAAAGGACCAGTGGCCGACGTGATGAGCACTCCCAAATCCAGGACTCTATCAACGACCTGCGTGTCATCGTCGTCACCACCAACACAATGATATACAACGAACCTCGAGGCGGGGGTCGATCCGTTGTTGTCCCGATCTTTTACGACACAAACCTCAATCACAACAAGAATTAGTTATGGGTTTATGAAGATGTTCACAAACTTCACAGAAACAACACGTCAACCCCTCGATCTGAAGGAATAACGTGGATGAACCGTATAGGCCCAACTTGTAATCTCCTATGCATCGCGCATGAATTCACACGTTAGTAGATATTTTTGGCAAGATTTCTCTAAACTCAATAATGACCGATGATCGAAACACACCTAGCGACCCGACCTCAGACGGCCAAGTCTCTGTGCTTAAGTGTCATCCCTGGATCGGTATGCTGACACATACAGTACTCGAGGATTTATAACAGAGGTAAATCACATGTATAAAATAACGTAAATACTATTACCTCAATCCATATAGCGGAAGTAACAACAAAGTTGTGGATTCCCATCAACACCAACGGCAAAATTGAGTGTAGAAATCGTAACCCTAACGTATCACTTACTCGTCGTAAGATAATCCTGCAACATGAGACGTTGCAGCCATGTAGGTCAGTACATTGAATGTACTGGCAAATTCACATTGTAGAGCAATGCTGAATAATGGCTATCACTACATGCATATATGGCTGGTGGAGGCTCTATGGTTATTTTTGCAGAAAGCTAGTTTTTCCCTACAACAAAGGAATATATTTTATTGAACTACAAAGTTTGTTGAAATATTGAGAAGGTTCCTCTAACTCAATCCCAAATTAATAATTATGAACCCAACAAATTAATTAAGTAGAGTGATGAGATCAACATGATAATTCAAGAACCAGATACTCAAGATGTCCATAACCGGGGACATGGCTAATCATGATTAGTTTGTACACTCTGCAGAGGTTTGCGCACTTTTCCCCACAAGACTCGATCTCCTCCGTGGAATTTCTCGCACTTCATGATGTTTGAGAAACGGATAACCGAGACACAGTCTTTCCGGAGAGGTCCCCTTAACCGATAGATAGGCCGGTACACCTACAGCCCCCTACATCTGCTAGCCCATCATGGAAATGATTACCACAACTTACTCAACTATGCCAGAGCCCATAATGGCTTGTGGCTGCACACGGAAGTTTCTAGCATGAATAATCTTATGATTCCTTTGAGCCTGGGTGGCATTACATAGGGTGATCACACGGGTACTCCGGGATCCCTTGGGCAAGCACTGGGTTCTCCAGGTGCCTGGGCAAACCACTGGGTGCTCCAGGGTGCCCAACCAATCCACCCAGACGTGTATTAAAGTTGCCACCTTAAGTTTAAACCTTAGTTAACAATAACTCTCACATCTGTCATGAATTCTCTCAAACCAAACCACGTCTACGAGCATAGCAATGCAGTATGAGCATAATGTATGAACCCAGGGTTTGATAAAAGACAATAGGTTCCTACCTCAACAACTACTTCCCAATACCCACATGTTATCAATCCTACTCAAGCAATGTTTGAGGGTTGAAACTAATGCATAAAAACTGGGTAATGAAGGGGTATGATCAAAGTGTGAACTTGCCTTGTACTGTTGATGAAGATGATTCGCACTCGTAACTCCTGATAGTTCTACTCGTCACACTCCGATCAATCTATCGTAAGCAAGCAATAGTAACCACACATAAGCAATCATGCAAAAGAATCGAAGAAAAGATCTCGGAAAACTTCGAAAACAACCAATTAACTCTTACAGCATAAAATAATTTCTAGCAGTACCAAAATTAAATGAATTTGGCCTTATCAGAAAGTTTAGGTCAAGAGCTTCGATTTGCAAAAAGATTCAACTAAATCGGAGTTATAGAACTCGAGTTATGAACAAAAGAAGTTTGAATTCAAATCTGTTTGAAATCAAATTTTAAACTTTCAAAAACATGTTCAAGTTGGTTATCTGGATAGAGGGGATCATAATGAAGAAGTGGGCGTTGGTTTCGTTGGATTTGGATAAACGAGTAAAAAGTTGTGACCGTTTGAAGATCAGGGACTAAACTGTAAGAAAATAATTCATAGATAGGTCCCTGACCGAAATTAAAAAGAAAAACCTACCGAACGAACATTCGCTACAGAAACCTAACGAACGAAAACTGTTCGCTAACGAAGACTAACGACGAACGTCCGCTAAATAACCAGGCTGAAAAAGAAAAACCGCGTTTTGAATAAAACCGAGAAAAACAGAAACAAAACCGATCTAGGGTTCGGTTTTATACCGGTTCGGGGTGGTTTTCCATCAAAACCCGGTGGCGGTGGTTAGCGAGTCCGACGGCGGATCTGGCGAGTCCGGTGAGTTCGGCGCGGTGGCGGCATGGCGGCGGGCGGCGCTTGGCGCAGTAGCGTGATAGCGCGGCGCGGCAGGCGGCGGCTCTGTTGGCGCCGGGCGCCAGGCTCGGCTGCGACGGTGGCTATGGCGGCGGGGAGCGGCTGAGGTGGGGAGAGGGTCGGGCGGCGGCGGTATATATAGGAGGCGGGCTTGCGTGGAGGAGGAGGCAAGCAGCGAGGCGGCGGCGGGAGTCCGGCTGCGGCACGGGATCGGCGGCGGCGTCGGCTACGCTTGGGACTCCGTCCCGAGCTCGAGGGCGAAGCGTGGCGGGGCTGGGCCGTAGCCTGGCCCGGTTGGCTGGGCCGACCCAGTTTGGCGAGAAGAAGTTCCTTTTAAAAAAAATCCAGACAACTAAATAAGAATAAGCAACAAATAATAAAATTTATATATAGGCATATTATATATCAAAAATTTTAGAAAAGATTTTCTATAACATGAACATTTTTCTAGCGTCAAATAAAATCCACAAAATTTATAGAAATCAAACAATGGTTCTGGTTTATTTAAAACCAAAATATTTTTAAAATACCTAAATTATTTCAAACGCATTTCTCTCAATTTTCTATTGTAGGGAATCATTTTACCCTATTTCACATATATTTTATTTTTGGAGGAAAAATAATTTGAATAAAACCCAAATAACTCAATTTGAAAATGAGTTTCAAATATACTTCAAAGGAACTTCCAACTCATATTTCATATGTTCTGAAGAAGTCATTTTATCTTCTCTCGTGAAAATCATTGAGTTGCTTAAAGTTTCTGAATTTGAAATAGTTCCAAAGGGAATTCAAATATTTTCAAAACCCTTTTCATTTATTTAAATGGAAAAAGTCATATCATCTTCACTCTAGGGTTTTGTGATGAAAAGTATTTGAATTCACAGAGATCATAAATTCAAAATGAAAGTTTTGGTAAAGTCATTTTATTCCCTCTCATTTAACTTTCAAAAAAGTTTCAAATTTCACTCAATTTCACACAAACAACCACACCACAATCAACTAACAATCAAGACTATTTATTTAATATAACATTCCAAAATTTTAAATTTTGGGATGTTACAAACCTACCACCCTTAAAATGAATCTTGTCCTCGAGATTCGGAGAGGCTAGAAAGAAATAGGTTAGGTTCGGGGGTCTCCTCGAAATCCATCGATCATCTCTGGGGTCTCGGGTGCTACCACCCTTAGAAGCATTGTTACGGTTCCATCAAAACTCATATACTCCATCCTTATTCTTGACAGGGTCGGCCTTCTCAGATTCTCGAGAAAATTCCTTCTCCGGGCTCTTTTGGTAGTGGCATAACCTTTACCACAATTCTCCCGTCCTTTCATCTTGATAAGGTTCTTCTGTGACTGGGTCTTCTGAGCTGACGGGTCTGGCGCCAATACTAAACAAATATCGATATCTCATGGTGGTCATCAATTTATGGTTTCTCCTGCAGGAAATGGGTCTGGGGTGAACCTCACCGTATATCCTACGATTGGCAATAGTTGCCCTGTACAAGAGAAAATTGCCATGCCATTCTAAGGTTTTAACAAGGTTTTTGATCGTCGTCGCTCTATTATAGGTAAGTCACTCAAATTTACCATCCCATATAGCAAGGCAATAATAAGAGTAAGTCGGTATGGTGATCAATCCATCCCGCACCCAAATCATTACCTTGTATATGATTTAGCGAATCTCGCATTCTAAAACTCGGTCATCCCTACAAGCATTGCAGAATTTCTCTTGTCGACGAACTAAGTTCGGATAAATCCATGGATTCTGCAAGCCACACAAACATATATCATTTCTTCACAACTCTCAGCTTTTGCGTTACTCCTATAAGATCGTCTGTGGGTAAGGTCGTAATCTCTTCCAGGGGTTTTCCTTCAGCAAGAGTGTGCTTGCTTCTTGGCAGGTCCTGGGGCCTGTGGGTTATGGCCCATATCATCACTTGTAAACCTTGAACTCATGATCGGGGCAACTGATCATTATTCCAACATCCAGCTTCCTAGCATTCTTATTTCCATCCAATTGTACTGTCCTTCTTCCTTCTATTGGTACCAAACTAAGACGTGATTACTCAGACTCATCATGGAGTTACAATTGCTCAATATTACCAACATTATACCTCCTCTATATCCAATAGTACTTCATCTATTCATATTCTTGGGGTATCCCACATATCGAGACAAAACTCGTACTTATTTTGTCTGAAGTCTACTCCGTGGAATATCATTATCCTTTCCAGGGGTCAAGTGTACTCACAGGGTACTACCACCCTTGAAATGCACAAATTCATCCATAGACCATATTTCTCATATCCTCAAAAAAATGGTCAAAATCTTTCTTCATAGAGTAACTACTCATAAAAATCCAAATCAGTACCAACGATGCTAACTTCATTGATTCTCAAATTATTACAATCTCCTGGACTTCCATTACACGCCTCAACTCAACACCTTACTAATAAAAATAAGTGTCCCCACTACTACTACTACATTTCTTTTGTTGCAAACTCAACTATTTAGCACGAGCCTCCTTCTCTTTGGGAAAATCCCTGGCAAAGTGCCCTGCTTCATTACAGCAGAAACATATTATTTCCGACAAGTCTCGTGGTTTCCTTATGACTACATAGCCTCCTTGGGTCCTCGACTTCCTTTTTGGGCAACTGCTGAAGTAGTGCCTTGACTCCTTGCACCTGAAACAGGTGATATGACTCAGGTCCTTCCTAGTATCAAATCTACTTCTCTTCCTGGACTTTTCTGTTCCAATCAGGCTTTCTATTTCCTGTGGGTCATACTCTACTTCCTCCGTAGGGAATTCTACTAGATCCCCATTCAGACAATTCTGGGAGATGTGTCCTTCTTTCTCCACATGAATAGCATGACTTGGTGCAGGGTTTAATTGGGTATTCTTCGGGTGTGTCCTCCACCTCTTCCTTCATCCCAGGTTCTTCTAAAATTTCCATGAGGGCTCCTTTCATTACTTCTTTCTTCTGCTAGATGGTTCATTGTACCATGGGGTAAATGTGACACTGGGTAGGGTAGTGGGTAGTCCCTTCACACAAGAAACAAGTAATCTGCTAGTTGGGCATTCTTCAGCTGGGTGACTTTCTTCACAATGAGGGCATTCACCCTTGTGTTCTTTATGGGTGTGTCCTATTTCTCCACAGAGCTTGCATTCACAAGATTTCTTCATATCACTTCCATAAGGCTTCAATTTCCGGGACACAAACCGAGACTTTGGCAAAGTCAACTTAAATTCTTTCCAAGTGGTTACTCCTTGCCATCCATTGATGGTTTGGTACATTCTCCACCAAGTAGCAACACCTCTTTCAAAGCACTGAAGAGCATGCTGGGTCATATCCTTTCTGACTATAGGGTTATTCTTCATTTGATCCTCCATGTTCTGAATCCATCGGTCCGTCTCCAATTGACTTATCGGTCCAGGAAACATGAGTTCATCTCCATTCATCCTCTATTAGGTCCATGGGTTTGGGGTGAGATAAGAGAGATAGAGAGGGATACACACAATGCAAACAATAGTTTTGAAAAGACAGACTTTATTTTGTGGCTGTCGGAAAAACATCAAACAAATGGCAGCTCACAATCGTCGCATCTAACGTAAGTATATAACAGGGGTTTGGTCTTCTAAAGGTCAATAAATCTTCAAAGTCGCCAAACTCTTCAAGTCATGTTCATGTCTCTGATGGCTTCTTCCGATCGTGTTTGTCCTTCTCAAGTTCTTCTGCCAGGTCATTTCTGTTGACGCGACGCCTCTCGTGATGTCCTTTAATATTCTGGAGTTTCGCTCCACACTTTTGGGTTTCAACATACTTGGCATGAACCATGGTCCTACTGTCCTTCAGTTCCTGACGAATCTCCGGTATCTTGAGGTTTTGCTCCTCTAGCTTGGCTACTTTCAGCTTCTGGGTCCTGATTTCTTCACAAAATACTTTCTTGACGAATAAGGTTTCCAGAAGGTCCATCTTAAACTTCTTGATGTAATTCTCCAGATCTTGGCGATACACCAGCCAAGGTTAAAACTGCATCCTTTGCTGATAGGTTCTCCATTAGCCCTTTTTTCATTCAATCCTTCCGACGAAATGCATGCTTAACTCAGCGTGGTAACAATAGCACAGGCGAACGATAACATCATGAATATCCATGTTTCTTCTCTTGTCATTTCCATGAGCTACCATTCCATAGTTGATATCTCCTGCCTTCGGGTTTTCTTGACCAAACTTTGAGTTTTTAACTCTCCATGTTCCGGTCTTTCTTCGACACTCCTTGATCTCGGGTATTGCCAGCTTCCATAGTATGACAAGTTCCATAAGGGTAGCTTTCCTAGGCCATACCAATCTGGGAATTCTTCAAAGCCTTCAAATTCTCCTAGTCTTCGAAGTCTTCAACCATTGTAGTTTCCATTATCCTAATGCCCACTAAAATCCTCTTTACTCCGTAGTGGTCTTAGTTGTCTTGTACTTCTTGGAGTGGTCTCATCAGTCGAATCTTCGTGTGGTCAAAAGGGGAAAGGGGTATAGTCTAACTAAAAAGGGATATTTGAGTAAGCTCAGAAAAGAAGAGAGGTAAAAGATCTTTCTGAAAATGAAGTTGTAGAGAAAATCTTTCCTATGGGCTTGCCAGTTTCTAGGGGTCACGTCCTACAGTCAACATGTGCTCCGATACCATCTTGTAGCGACCCGACCTCAGACGGTCAAGTCTCTGTGCTTAAGTGTCATCCTTGGATTGGTATGGTGACACACACAGTACTCGAGGATTTATAACAGAGGTAAATCACATTTATAAAATAACGTAAATACTATTACCTCAATCCATATAGCGGAAGTAACAACAAAGTTGTGGATTCCCATCAACACCAACGGCAAAGTTGAGTGTAGAAATCATAACGTATCACTTACTCGTCATAAGATAAACCTGCAACATGAGACGTTGCAGCCATGTAGGTAGTACATTGAATGTACTGGCAAATTCACACTATAGAGCAATGCTGAATAATGGCTATCACTACATGCATATATGGCTGGTGGAGGCTCTATGGTTATTTTTGCAGAAAGCTAGTTTTTTCCTACAACAAAGGAATATATTTTATTGAACTACAAAATTTGTTGAAATATTGAGAAGGTTCCTCCAACTCAATCCCAAATTAATACTTATGAACCCAACAAATTAATTAAGTAGAGTGATGAGATCAACATGATAATTCAAGAAACCAGATACTCAAGATGTCCATAACCGGGGACACGACTAATCATGATTAGTTTGTACACTCTGCGGAGGTTTGCGCACTTTTCCCCACAGGACTCGATCTCCTCCGTTGAATTTCTCGCACTTCATGATGTTTGAGAAATGGATGACCGAGACACAGTCTTTCCGAAGAGGTCCCCTTAACCGATAGATAGGCCGGTACACCTACAATCCCCTACATCTGCTAGCCCATCATGGAAAGGATTCCCACAACTTATTCAACTATGCCAGAGCCCATAATGGATTGTGGCTGCACATCGAAGTTTCTAGCATGAATAATCTTATGATCCCTTTGAGCCTGGGTGGCATTCCATAGGAGGATCACACGGGTACACCGGGAACCCCTTGGGCAAGCACTGGGTTCTCCAGGTGCCCGGGCAAACCACTGGGTGCTCCAGGGTGCCCCAACCAATCCACCCAGATGTGTATTAAAGTAGCCACCTTAAGTTTAAACCTTAGTTAACATGACTCTCACATCTATCATGAATTCTCTCAAACCAAACCACGTCTACGAGCATAGCAAAGCAGTATGAGCATAACGTATGAACCCAGGGTTTGATAAAAGACAATAGGTTCCTACCTCAACAACTACTTCCCAATACCCACATGTTACCAATCCTACTCATGCAATGTTTGGGGGTTGAAACTAATGCATAAAAACTGGGTAATGAAGGGATATGATCAAAGTGTGAACTTGCCTTGTACTGTTGATGAAGATGATTCACACTCATAACTCCTGATAGTTCTACTCGTCACCCTCCGGTCAATCTATCGTAAGCAAGCAATAGTAACCACACATAAGCAATCATGCAAAAGAATCGAAGAAAAGATCTCGGAAAACTTCGAAACAACCAATTAACTCTTATAGCATAAAACAATTTCTAACAGTACCAAAATTAAATGAATTTGGCCTTATCAGAAATTTTAGGTCAAGAGCTTCGATTTGCAAAAAGAATCAACTAAATCAGAGTTATAGAACTTGAGTTGTGAACAAAAGAAGTTTGAATTAAAATCTGTTTGAAATCAAATTTTAAACTTTCAAGAACATGTTCAAGTTGGTTATCTGGATAGAGGGGATCATAACGAAGAAGTGGGCGTTGGTTTCGTTGGATTTGGATAAACAAGTAAAAAGTTGTGATTGTTTGAAGATCGGGGACTAAATTGTAAGAAAATAATTCATAGATAGGTCCCTGACCAAAATTAAAAAGAAAAAGAAAAACCTACCGAGCGAACCTTCGCTACAGAAACCTAACGAACAAAAACTGTTCGCTAACGAAGACTAACAGATGAACTTCCGCTAAATAACTAGGCTGAAAAAGAAAAACCGGGTTTTGAATAAAACTGAGAAAAATAGAAACAAAACTGATCTAGGGTTCGGTTTTGTACCGGTTCGGGGCGGTTTTCCGTCGAAACTCGGTGGCGGCGGTTAGCGAGTCCGGCGGCGGATCTGGCGAGTCCGCGAGTTCTAGCGTGGCTCTTGCAGCGGCGGGGTGAAGCGCGGGCGGCGGGAGCAGCTGCGGCGGCGGCTGAGGTGGGGAGAGGGTCGGGCAGCGGCGGTATATATAGGAGGCGGGGAGGCGGGCTTGCGTGGAGGAGGAGACAAGCGGCGAGGCGGCGACGGGAGTCTGGCTGCGGCACGGGATCGCCGGCAGCATCGGCTACGCTCGGGACTACGTCCCGAGCTCGAGGGCGAAGCGCGGCTGGGCTGGGCCGTGGCCTGGCCCGGTTGGCTAGGCCGGCTCAGTTCGGCGAGAAGAAGTTCTTTAAAAAAAATTCAGACAACTAAATAAGAATAAGCAACAAATAATAAAAATTATATATAGGCATATTATATATCAAAAATTTTAGAAAAAGATTTTCTATAACATGAACATTTTTCTAGCATCAAATAAAATCCACAAAATTTTATAGAAATCAAACAATGCTTCTGGTTTATTTAAAAACCAAATAAAATATTTTTAAATTACCAAAATTATATCAAACTCATTTCACTCCAATTTTCTATTGCAGGGAATCATTTTACCCTATTTCACATATATTTTATTTTTTAGGAAAATAATTTTAATAAAACCCAAATAACTCAATTTGAAAATGAGTCTCAAATATACTTCAAAGGAATTTCCAACTCATATTTCATATGTTCTGAAGAAGTCATTTTATCTTCTCTCGTGAAAATCATTGAGTTGCTTAAAGTTTCTGAATTTGAAATAGTTCCAAATGGAATTTAAATATTTTCAAAACCCTTTTCATTTATTTAAATGGAAGAAGTCATATCATCTTCACTCCAGGGTTTTGTGATGAAAAGTATTTGAATTCACGGAGATCATAAATTCAAAATGAAAGTTTTGGTAAAGTCATTTTATTCCCTCTCATTTGACTTTCAAAAAGTTTCAAATTTCACTCAATTTCACACAAACAACCACACCATAATCAACAAACAATCAAAACTATTTATTTATTATAACATTCCAAAATTTAGAATTTTGGGATGTTACACACACAGATACTGCAAATACCGTCAGATCCCTCGGTAGGGGTCCGAGCGCAGATGGAAGTCTTAGATTGGAAGTTGCACAAATGGTTTATCTAGGTTCGGGCCTCCGGAGAGCAATACCCTATATCCTGCTTGCTTTCGTTATTCATGGTAAATGGATACCTCGTGCTAGGGGTTACAATGGCGTATGAGATTGCTACTGAAAGTTTGCCTATCTGAGGACATATCGTCCTAGAGGGGTCCCTGACCTCCCTTTATATACGTAGGGAGGTCTAGGGTTTACATAGCAGCAGACGCAATCTGGGGCATCGCCGCCCTTAGACTTGGGGGGCACGAAGATCTCTGGCGCTCCCTAGGGCTTCTTCCTTGTACTAGCCTAGTGGGCTATTTGTAGATGCCGAGGCCGGGCTCCCTTGGGAGAGCCGCCCTCGTTGCAGGGCATCGTCACACGCATAGTTTCTAATTCATCATAAAATAAAGAGAAAAGTATACTTTTCGTCCCTTAACTTTTGGCAGAGTCTAGATTTGGTCCCTCAATTCTAAAACCGAACAAGTTGCACCCTTAACACTTCAAACAGTCAAGTTTCATCCCTTGACCAGTCGTTGCCCATGTGACAATCTCTCTCTCCTTTGTCCTTCTCATTCTATCTCTTGTAGGCATTTTATCGAGCACTTGCAGCGCACCTGCACTTCTACCACCTCATCGACTGCACTTGTAGCCCTGTCGTCAGAGCCCAGCCATAGCACCTTCGCGGCAACGCGGTGGCATAGCATGTAGGGTGCGGCAGCGTTCATAGGAGCAGCCAATGATACGTCCCAAATGTATCTACTTTTCCAAACACTTTTGCTCTTGTTTTGGATTCTAATTTGCATGATTTGAATGAAACTAACCCGGACTGATGTTGCTTTCAGCCGAACTGCCATGGGGTTATTTTTGTGCATAAATAAAAGTTCTTGGATCGGGCTGAAAATTTATGAAGAATATTTCTGAAATATATACAAATTATTGGCGAAAAGATTTGTTGGAGGGGGCCCACCATGGAGACACGAGCTCAAGGGGCATGCCCCCTAGGGTGCTATGTAGGCTCATGGGTCCCATAGACCTTCGTTTGCCCTAAATCCAACTCCATAAAGACAGTCTCGTGGAGAAAAAAAATTAGGGAACTCATAAATCATGTTCATAGTAACATGGGATGGCGCTCCCACCCACCCACCCACCCCTAAACCCTAGCCCACTGGCGATCTCCACCCATAGCCAATAACTTGGTTTTCTTCTCCGAACAATCTCTCTGGCGTATCATGATCTACGCACTAGTACCCATGGTGATGGGTTCCTCCTTTGGATCTACCCTTGGCCTGGATTTCTCCAAGGGTAGGGTTTTTGCTGATGAGATCTACCATGCCTCCGGCCTCATGGCCTGTAGCGACCCGACCCGAATGGATCAAGTCTCTGTGCTTAGGTGTCATCCCTGGATCGGTATGCTGACACACACAGTACTCTAAGGATTTATAACAGAGGTAAATCACATGTATAAAGTAGCGTAAATACTATTACCTCAATCCAAATATAGCGGAAGCAACAAGGTTGTGGATTCCCATCAACACCAATGGCAAAGTTGAGTATAGGAAATCGTAACCCTAACGTATCACTTACTCGTTGTCTGAAAAGTCTGCAACATGAAAAGTTGCTGCCCGAAAACGGGTCAGCACATGGAATATGCCGGCAATGTAACACATAGAGAGTAATGAAGGAATAAGCTATACTACATGCATATATGGCTGGTGGAAAGCTCTATGGTTACAGTTTTTGCGAAAAGCCAATTTTTTCCTACATCAAAGGAATAATTTTTTAATTTAACTATCATGGTGGTTGAAACATCATTGAGAACGTATAACCCCAAATCAATCCCAATTAAAGTGGTTAGCAACCCAAAAATATTAATTAAGAGTGATGAGATACTTGTGAATACTCAAGTACTAGATACTCAGAATTGTCCTTAACTGGGGACACGGCTAACCATGATTAGTTTGTACACTCTGCAGAGGTTTGCACACTTTTCCCCACAAGACTCGATCGCCTCCGTTGGTTTCTCGCAGTACATGGTGTTTGAGAAACGGATGACCGAGACAAAGTCTTTCAGAAACATTAACTCTCTACTCCGGATAGACCATACCAAACCTATAAAACCCACTACCTGCTGATCTACCTCTTCGAGAGCTTCACGTAACTTACTCAACTATGCTAGAGCCCATAATAGCTTGTGGCTGCACACGGAAGTTTCTAGCATGAATAATCTCAGTTCCTTTGAGCCTGGGTGGCGGTCCATAGGAAGATCACACGGGTACCCCGGGATTTCCAAAAATAAAACAGACAACACTGGGTTCCCCAGGTGCCTCAATCCACCCAGATGTGTATTTAAGTTGCCACCTTAAAGTAAACCATTAATTAACAATCTCACATCTATCGTGAATATCTCTCAAACCCAAACCACGTCTACGAGCATAGCATAGCAATATAAGCAACACGTAGAAGTAACTCCCAAGGGTTTGATAGTAACAGGGCAATAGGTTCCTACCTCATCATCTACTTCCCAACCCACAAATTAATGACATCCTAATCATGCAATGTTTGAGAATTGAGCTAATGTATAAAAACTGGGTATGAAAAGAGTATGATCAAGTGTTACTTGCCTGCAATGTTGATGAAGATGATTCGCACTCAAAACTCTTGATAGTACTATTCGTCACACTCCGGTCAATCTATCGTAAGCAAGAAATAGTAACCACACATAAGCAATCACTCAAAAGATCGGAAAGAACAAAGAAAACTATTCGACAAACATCAAAATCAAGCAAATAACTATTGCAACATAAAACAATTTCTAACAATACCAAAATTATATAAATTTGGCCTTGTCAGAAAGTTTAGGCCAAGAGCTTCGATTTGCAAAAAGAATCAACTAAATCGGAGTTATAAAACTCAAGTTATGATCAAACGAAGTTCAAATACAAATCAGTTTGAATTCAAATTTTAAAACTTTCAAAAACATGTTTAAGTTGGATTACTGGATAGAGGAGATCATAACGAAGAAGTGGGCGTTTGTTTCGTTGAATTTGGACTAACGAGTAAAAAGTAGTGAGGGTTTGAAGATTAGGGACTAATCTGTAAAATCTTTAATCACAGAAGGGTCCCTGGCAGAAATAAAATAAAACGAAGAGGCTATTTAATGAACGTTCGCTAACGAACGCTAATGAATGAACCGTTCGCTAGATTGAAAAAAAAAACGAACGGATCTAGCGGCGGCGGCTCCGGCGTTGAGCAGGGAGGCGGCTCGGTGGTTCTCCAGCTCAAAGGCCACCACCGAAGGAGCGGGCGACAGGCGAGACGAGCGAGGGGCGGCTTGGCCGAGGGCGACGGAACGGTGCGGGCGACGGCGGCAGATCTCGGGCGGCGGCTTGCGGCGTCGGCGAGTGCGAGAGAGAGAGAGGGGAAAACGGGGCCGGGGCGGCACCCTTTATAGGAGGAGGGGGTCGGCTTGCGTGCGGGAGGGGGCAGAGGGAGACCGGGGCGGCACAGACGCCGAGGTCGGCGATGGCGCGCCGTGGTGGCTCACGGACTCGGCGGAGCTCGGCACGCGGAGCGGCGACATGGGCACTGGGCCGTGGCACAGCAAGTCGGGCTGCTCGGTCCGGTCGGTTCAAAAGAATTTTTTTAAATAGTCAAACCAAAATAATAACAACAATAAATAGAAATATTATATAGGCATATAAATATATCAAAATTTTCAGAAAAATATTTCCTACAAGATGAACTTTATTCTATAGTCAAATAAAATACACACAAATTCTAATAATTCAAACAGTGCTACTGGTCCAATAAAATCCAATAAAAATCATTTTAAAATATCAAAATTAATTCAAATTTGTTTCTCTCCAATTTTCCGATGTAGGGAATCATGTTACCCTATTTTCCATATATTTTATTTTGAAGAAAAATAATTTGAATAAAACTCAAATAACTCCAAATTGGAAATAAATTCAAGAGAACTTTGAATTTAATTCTTTTAAAACTCCCAACTCATATTTCATATAATTTGAAGAAGTCATTTTATCTTCTCTCGTGAAAATCATTGAGTTGCATAAAGTTTTAGAATTGGAAATATTCTCAAATGAAATTCAAATATTTTCAACAC
This sequence comes from Aegilops longissima, assembly GCA_021605205.1. Lineage (NCBI taxonomy): Eukaryota > Viridiplantae > Streptophyta > Magnoliopsida > Poales > Poaceae > Aegilops > Aegilops longissima. The sequence continues at coordinate 225,795,510 of CM038681.1, forward strand.
CCCTTGTCATTTAAATAAATGGAAGAAGTCATGTCATCTTCTCTCCAGGGTTTTGTTGTCACATCCCAGATAGACCATGCATTAGGGTGTGCATCATGTTTAAATTTCATCTGAATTTGAAATGGGGAAGGCAGGAAACCCCGAACACCCCCCTTAAAACAACTAGGGTTTACTAAAATTTAATTCAATGAATCCGAAATGCCCTTCAAATTGCTCATCCTCTATGTTTGGGTTTAAGATCCATGTCAAAGAAGGTGGGACATTTTCTAGGTCACCTAAGGGTTCTAATTTTAATTCACAAATTTCTGAAAAGAGCATTTTAAATTATGAAAATATTTTAAGTGTTAAAAAATGTTAAACTAAAATGTTTCATGTTGGGAATATTCAACTAGTGACCAGGAACATTTTGGTAAATTTTGTAAGTGTTTTGGTATTTTTAAAATCCTAAAACAGAGTTGCATAAATAGAAAAGATAAAAAAGAAAACCCTTACATGCCAGCCTCGGCCCACTGCTGCCCAGCCAAGCCAAGCAGCCAACAGCTTGCTTGGCTCGACCAGCAGTAATCTTGCGGCAGCGAGCGCAGGCGCGCCACGCACTGGCCGCCGCCACTGCTTGCCCTCGCCGCCTCGCCGACCGGGGCGACCCACGCGTCGTCCCCCGAACCCCCCAGACACCTCACTTCCCCCCCTGCCTCTCTCTCTCGCTCGCTCTCGACCTGGCCGACGCCATCGCCGACACGCCACCGTCGCCGCCGTGCTCCCCGCCGTCCCCGCACCTCACCGCCATGTCTGGCCGCTCCGCCGCACCCAGTTACCCCTAGCCAGCTAGTCCCCCTCGCTCCAAGACCCCCCGAGGCCACTACTCCGACCTCGACCGAGTCCAAGGCCGCCGGAGATCCCCATCGTCGCCGCCGCCGCATCAGTCCGCCCCCGACCCCGACGAAGCTTCCCGCAGGTTCACCGTGAACCTAGCTACCCCCCTATCCTCTCCGTTCTCTCCTTCTTGCACCACAGCGAGCACCCGACGATCGCCTGAACCCACCGCCGCGGCGCTCGTCGCCGACGAGCCTCCGGTCACCTTTGGCCGCACCGCTATGTCCATCACACTCACCACTCTCCAATGAGTCTAACCACGCACTCCCCGCGCCTCGCCGGGCTTGCTAACCCCTAACCCGTCGATGGCCGAGCCCCGGTCGCCGCCCGACTCGTCGCCGGCGCCCACTCCGGCCACCCCTAACCTAACTAACCCCACCAGACACCGCGGCTCACCTCTAGCCACCCGTAGATGCTCTCCGCGTTCCATTTGGAGCCCGGAACGTGCAAATGCACTTGCTCCGCCGCGTCTGGCCTCGCCGGCGGCTAGACGCCGGTGAGTTGACCTCACCCGTGGGCCCTGTTGACCCTCGGGTCGATGAGTGGACCCTGCGGCTAATCTAATTAGGATTAGTTTTAATTAAAACTAATTAGCTAAACTAACCTGACATGCGGGTCCCACTGGTCAGTTTGACCTGGACGACCCCCGTTGACCCCCTGACGTCATGCTGACCTCATGCTGACGCATTAATTCAAATTCTAGAATTATTTTTATATACTAAAATCCAGAATATAATTCAAATTTTCAAATGCTTATAACTTTTATTCTATAACTCCAAATGCAAAGATTTATATATGAAAATTTATCAGAAAAATACACTCTATCCATTGGTACAGGTTTCATGCATGTTAAAACAAGTTAACCATGTTGAATAACCAGATTAAGATTTTGCACCATTAGGACTAACTCACATGATCCATCATTTGAATCTTTGGTTCAAATGAGATCATCCCCTGTTCCTCCAACTTGCATTAGACCAACACACATTCATCTTGCCATGTCATAGCATGCATCATATTGTTGCATATTGGTTGTATGTTTATTTTGGTGTGTTTCCATGATAGGTTCTGCCCCCGAAGATAACCTCGATAACCCATCTGAAGGGCAGTTCTCTACCCCAGTTCCATCAGGCAAGCAATTCATTGAACATTCCGATACAAACCCATGTTCTCGCTTCTGCTCTCATTTTACTGCATTAAGACAACGCGATTCAACTGTTGTGTGCTGCGGTAGTTGAACCCACTTCCTTTGCATGACTGTCATTGCCACAAGAACTAGATGAAACCCACTAGTATGTGTAGGAGTTGATTGAGCCATGTTTGTGATTCCTACCATGCTATGCTTGCTATGCTTAGAGTTGTGTCGTCGGCTCATCGGGATGATGAACTGGAGTGAAAGGTTGTGTTGGTTCGAGAGTGTAAGTGTTGAACACGATTTGATAAAGGTATCGATGAGAGGCCATGTAGGAGTACATGGTGGGTTGTTTCATTGAAGCCGAACTTAAGAACTGAGATCTGTGTTTGTGATCCATGAACCAGCTACTACCACACATTGGGATCCTTAATTGACCCTCTCGGCTTCTTAACCACCCCTGTTCATAGTCCGGGAGTTGCAAGTAGTTTCTGGTGTTTGTAGCATGCTGGGGGCCGCACGCAACGCTGACCTTAGGGGTGGGTTGTGTTGCGGTAGGCACCGTGGGTCTGTGTACCGAGTGCCCGTTTGGTATCTCGGGAACCCTGCACACATCGTTCGGGGCTGTATGGGAAACCTCGGCGGACTCCTGCGGATGGAACCCGAATAGGCGATAACTGGACTAGGGACTTGAGTGTTTAGGTAGGTGTGGCCGACACCCACGTTGGGCTTCCGCTTGAAGGTTGCAGTACATGTCGTGTAAACGATTTATAAGTGGTGAGCGTGTGTGAAGAAGTATACCCTGCGCAGGTTAAATATGATCTATTCGAATAGCCGTGTCCACGGAGAAGGACTTCGGGTTACCTATATCAGTTCATAGACAAGTAAATGGATACTACTAAAAGCCTCAAGATAAGTGTGAGTATCGTGGATGGCCCTCTCGGGAATGACGAGAGAGGATCCACGGTGGAGTATTGTGATGGTGGATAGTGGACTGCGTATGCGACAAAATGCTTTACAAAGTGTGTCACGTGGGATAGCTTAGCCAAGAGTCAAAGCTGGCTTGCTGCATTTAACTCCACTCCTTCCTTGAGAATGTGCATGTATGATAGGATTACGTGGTAAGACTTGCTGAGTACTTTTGTACTCATGTTTGTAATCAATATTTTTCAGAGGACTATACTACCCTCCGACGGATTCTATGTAGATGTTGACTTGACGAGTAAGCTAGCCACCGGTGGCGATCTAAGACTTGTGAAGGGCCGTTGTAGATAGAAAGGCTCCAACAAGCTTTCTTTCTTTCTAGAGTCGTACTCGAGACTACTTTGCTTCCGCATGTGCTTGTATGATTGTATGACTTGAGTGTTGGGTCATGTGACCCCTATCTGTATGGCTATGTTATGTATGGCTCCTCGGAGCCTCTTAAATAAAGTACTTGAGTTGTAGAGTTTTGTTGTGATGCCATGTTGTATTTACTCATATCGGGCATATTGCGTGTATGATTGAAATGCTTGGTATGAGTGGGATCCGACAATCTAGTTGTTTATCCTTGGCAGCCTCTCATATGGGGAAATGTAAGTCTTGTGCTTCGAGCGATAGTAGTCCGCTACAGCCCGGTTCACGGAGTCCTGCTAGCCCAAAGACTACTGCTTGGACACTTGACTGGCGGCATGTGATTCATTTCGTTCCTATATACGTCCCTTCGGGAAATGTCACGCGGTGATACTTGAGTCCTGCCTAGCTCTGCTACAGCCGGGATACCGGAGTCCTGTTAGCCCAATGCTACAGCCCAAGTTCATACGTTGATGACCGACATGTTCAAGTGTTTCATGTATGCCTGTCCCCATAGGTTAGTGCCGCTTTGGGTTCACGACTAGCCATGTCGGCCCGGTTCTTTGTCATGTGGATGCTAGCGACACTATCATATCGTGAGCCAAAAGACGCAAACGGTCCCGGCCATGGTAAGGCGACACCGTGGGGATACCGTCGTGAGGCCGCAAAGTGATATGAGGTGTTACCAGCTAGGTCGATGTGACTTGGAATCGGGTCCCGACAGCGTTGGTATCGATGATTTGAATCGGGGTCCGACAGCGTTGGCATCGAGCGGGGCTGCTGTGAGGTCCGCTAAGCCAAACTGGTCAAGTTGAGTCTAGAAATGCTTTAGTTATATGTAGGGAATTGATTGTGGGAGGAACGTAAGGCTCTTTTACTCCTTTACCTTATGCCCTCGATCTGAGTCATCCTCTTCTCATTCAACGTGGGTATAGGACTAGGCTCTCTTTCTCTATCAGGTTCACGTGTTACTATCCGTAGTACCTTGTAAGATTGTTGGTTACATCCTCAGTTCGGTATTACTAAATTTTAGTATGCTATTACTTGAACCAGAACCTTGATATGATGTTGTTGAGTGGTTTTGCAAATCTGATTTTGAATGTCTCAATTCTGATCTGAGCATTTACAGATGTTATGCCGCCCGATTTTCCCTAGGAATTCTAATGCCTTTGCATTATGGCTGTGCTTTCAGATGGCCACCGTTCCCGTAACCAAGTGGTTACTTTGACTCGCTGCATTGATGTGTGCGGTCACACGGCCATGTTGGTTAGGGTGATGATTGAGGCTGGTTATCGATGGTATCCCGAGTATACCGTCGAGGAGCAGTTCAGGATTTCAATCAAAGCCAATACCTATGCACGGTCGGATTTATCCATCCTACCCGGAGCTCTTGAGCCACTTCACTTGTTCCTATGGGCTCGGAATCACTATTGGAATGTCTGCAAGATGCAGCCTATTCCATGATGACTATTATTCGAGCCAGACTGCTTTCTTTGAGCAACACCGACTTCCGCTATATGCGGCATCCCTTCCCGGGCGCATGGCTACCTTCGAGGTCTGCATGCGGTGATGCATCCCATGAGGACTCACTCCTCCGTACCACTCTTGAGTTCTTTGGAGGACAAGGACCGTGAGAACCGGCTTTGCGTATGGAGCTGTATAATGCCCGTTCCGACCACTGGCTACCGACTAGGTTTGCACCTGCCGTGCAAGCGGATGTATGGACATGAGAGATTTGTACCTGTCTGCGGGCGAGTTTGCGGACTTCATGGAGTGGCGTGAGGTTGGAGGCATCACTCCTCCTCGTGGGCCTCTTACGCCACCCTTTGTGGGTCCACGACCACATCCGAGTCCTTATGGTCCACAGGCCCCACAGATTATCTTCTCCTGCACGATCATGTTCCACTTCAGTGCAGGTGGTGACTTCTATGAGGACTACTATGGAGCTGCCTGAGATAGTAGTAGTATTACTAGTATGGTACTAGTTGTGTTTCCACCGTCCTGCGTGACTCGTGGAATACGACTTAGTGTGTATCATTCCGGAAGTGTAGAAAAGTAATGTATAGGAGTTGGAATGCTTCCGATGAGATGTAACGCCTTTCCTTATAGTTGTACTCCGTCAGGCTTGTACTAAACTATGAATGGTGTGTATGACCGTTGGTATATACATATATGGCAGTTTTATATTACCATGTCATACGGATGAACATCTTTGCATTCCATACTGTCCCTTACCTTCCGCACTTCCTTGTTAAATTCTGCCATCCTGGTTTAAACCTTTGCTTTGTCTCCCAGGATGGTCAACACTCGGAATTCTCCTGCTGTTCCAGAGCAGGGAGAGGCCAGTGCAGCCAGAAATGTGAATCTGCCGCAACCGCCATCTTTGGCTGAGGTGATGCTGGAAGCAGAACGCAATAAGCGCGAAACTAACCGCTTATTGGAGCGTATTGAACAAAACACAGCCCGCCAGCCAAGAAACGATGGGGTTTCACTCAATGACTTCGTCAAGTTATATCCTCCAAAATTCAAATGCTCCGTCGAGCCACTCGACGCCGATGATTGGCTCCGCAGTATCCATCACAAGCTGCGTTCCGCCAATGTGTCTGAGGCTGACAAAGTTACCTTTGCCGCCTACCATCTGGAAGGCCCTGCCAGTCTCTGGTGGGAAAACTATGAGGCTATGCGTCCGGCTGGACAAGTTACAACTTGGGATGAATTCAGTGCCGCCTTCGCGAGCACCATATTCGAAGGACTTATGGACCGCAAGCGTGAGGAATTCTGCAGTTTCACCCAAGGCGGCTGAGCGTGGATGCCTCTGACCGCTGGTTCGGGAGGCTAGCACGATATGCTCGAAGAAGTTTCTACCGATGCTAAGAAGCGGCGAGGTTCCGTAAGGACTTAGCCCCGAGCTACGCCGAGATCTCCGTCTGCATGAATGCACCTCTTTCTCAAAGCTAGTCAATAAGGCTATCGGCGCCGAGATCAAGGCAGACTGACTTGAGGCTTCACGCAAGCACATCCGTGATTCTCGATCATCATCCGCTGGTTCCCGAAGCGCGGGTTTGGGTCCCAAATCGGCTCTACCACCTGTACACCCCGAGGCCATCCTTGAGGCGCCTCGCCCCAACCAGCCGTATTTTCCACCCAAGACATATGGAGGTCCAACTGCTAATGTGGCCCCACGGCCAAATGTGATCACTTGCTTCAAATGTGGAGAGACGGGCCACTATATTCGAGAGTGTCCCCAGAACAACCCTAATCAAGCTGGAAAGTCTGCTGGCCGCGGCAAGCCAGCAGGAAAGGTTCCCTATGCCAAGCCAGTTGCCACCGCTCGTGGCCATGTCAACTATGTCTCTGCCAAGAAACCTATGAGGATCCCAACGCCGTCCTCGATGCGCTTCTTGTTAATTGCCATCCGCAATCTGTTCTTTTGATCTTGGAGCATCTCATTCATTTATTTACGAGAGCTATGCTCGGTTGCACAACACCACATTCTGCGACATGCCTACCTCCATGGAAATTCAAACTCCTGGTTCTAGATGGCAAACCTCTAGAATAAGTCATGGGAATGAAATTCTTGTCGATGATTAGTTTTCTCGCATCTCTAATAGCTCTCAAGTCCTCGGACATAAACATCATCTTGGGTATGGACTGGATGTCAGCCCATTATGCCAAGATTGATTGTTCAACTAGAACCGTTCAACTTACCCATCCTTCGGGCAAAACAGTGGATGTTTTAACCCGAGTGTCTAAGCGCCAGCTTTACTCCTTAAATGCCAACCCTCTTCCGGATCTCAAGATATTCCGGTGTCCGTGATTTCCGGATGTCTTTCGGAAGAACTGCCAGTGTTCCACGGACAGGGATGTCGAGTTCGTGATAGATCTTATTCCTAACCGTCCCAATCTCTAGAAGACCTTATAAGATGGCACCCTAGAACTAGCTGAACTTAAGAAACAACTCGATGAGTCCTTGCAAAAGGGTTTCATCCGTCCTAGTTCATCTCCATGGGCTTGCCCCGTCCTCTTCGTCAAGAAGAAGGATGGTACGGATCGGATGGTTGTAGATTACCGACCTGTCAATTTGGTCACTATCAAGAACAAGTATCCGCTCCCCGGATCAACGACCCTGTATGATCAGCTCGCTGGATCCTCAGTCTTCTCCAAGATGGATTTGAGGTTGGGCTACCATCAAATCAAAATCAGGAACGGGGACATACCCAAAACGGCCTTTGTCACTCGTTATGGCCAATACGAGTACACCGTCATGTCCTTCGGATTAACCAATGCTCCAGCCACTTTCTCTCGGTTAATGAACTCAATCTTCATGGAGTATTTGGATAAATTAAATCGTGGTATACCTCGATGATATACTCATCTACTCCAAGAATGAGGAAGAACATGCGAACATCTAAGGCTAGTATTGATGAAACTTGAGAGCACCGCCTTTATGCCAAATTCTCTAAGTGTGAATTCTGGTTACCGAGTGACCTATCTAGGACATGTAATCTCTGGTAAGGGTATTGCTGTCAATCCCGGCGAGTTCAAGCCGTCCTTGATCGGACTCCACCTGAATCGGTAAAGCAAGTTCGGAGTTTCCTCGGGTTAGCGAGCTATTGCCGCCGCTTCACGAAATTTCTCTAAAGTTGCTAAACCTCTAACCGAACTCCTCAAGAAAGATAAGAAGTTCGAGTGGGCGCCACAAAGGCGAGATCAGCTTTCGAACTGAAAAGACGCTGACATCTGCTCCGTACTTATTCCACCAGATTTTTCTAAGGACTTTATTATCTATTACGGCGCCTCGCGACAAGGACTAGGTTGCATACTCATGCAAGATCGTCATGTGATTGCCTCGCATCTCGACGATTCGTCCACATGAGGATAACTATCCCACACGATCTAGAGCTTGCAGCGATGGTTCATGCACTCAAAACCTGGCGACATTACCTTCGGGTAATCGTTATAAAATCTACACAGATCACCAAAGTCTGAAATATATCTTCACCCAACCGGTTTGAATCTCGTGCAAAGACGTTGGGTCGAGTTGATCACAGATTTCGACTTAGGAATATCTTACACCCTGTGCAAAGCCAATGTCATGGCTGGCGCCTAAGTCGCAAATCCTACTGTAACAATTTGATGCTACAACAAGGTCAACCAATTCTCCACGAGGAATTTCGTAAGCTTAATCTTCACATCGTTCCTCGAGGATTTCTTTCCACCACGGTGGCGAAACCTGACCTCACGGATCGAATCATAGCTGCTCAGCGAAGATGATAGAGGATATCTCGGATCAAGGAGAACATTGCTAGCGGAGCTGCTAAATGTTTCTCCGTAGATGAACGAGTGTTGTTTTCTTCGAAACCGCTTGGTGGTTCCCAAGAAGCAACAGCTACGGCAATCGATCCTTAAGGAAGCTCATGACTCTCCTCTCACCATCCATCCCGGTAGTACTAAAATGTATCAAGATCTCGCCGGAGGTTTTGGTGGACTAGGATGAAGAGAGAAATCGCTCAATACATTGCTAATCTGCGGCGTTTGTCGTCGAGTTAAAGCGAGCATCAACGACCTCTGGTACCCTCCAACCTTTGGAAATTCCTGAATGGAAATGGGATAAAATCGGTATGGATTTCATTACGGGTTTCCAGGACCAAGAGAGGAAATAATGCTATCTTCGCTCGTTGTTGATCGTCTTTCCAAAGTAGCCCACTTCCTACCTGTTCGTGAGAGTATAACCGCTAGCCAGCTAGCTGATTTGTACATCTCCTAATAGTGTCTCTTCATGGTGTTCCATCAGAGATTAACTCCGACCGTGGTAGTCTCTTCACCTCTCGATTTTGGGAAAGTTTCCAAAATGCTATGGGAACTCGTCTCTCCTTTAGCACCGCTTTCCATCCCCAATCAAGTGGTCAAGTAGAACGAGTCAATCAAATCTTAGAGGACATGCTTCGAGCTTCTGTCATCTCTTTCGGCATGAATTGGGAGAAATGCCTCCCATTCGCCGAGTTCGCTTATAACAACAGTTATCAAGCCAGTCTAGGCAAAGCCCCTTTCGAAGTTCTTTATGGGCGAAAATGTGAACGCCTCTTAACTGGTCGAAACCGGGAGAGACAACTCTTTGGCCCGGATATGATTCGAGGAAGCGAGAACAGGTTCGCGTTGTTCGTGAGAATTTGAAAACAGCCCAATCTCGTCGGAAGAGTCAATATGACCGCAAGCATAAGCCTATGGCTTATGAAATTGGCGAAGGCTTACCTCCGGTTTCTCCTTTAAAGGAACCCATCGATTGATATCAAGGGCAAGTTGGCTCCTCGTTACATTGGACCTTTTAGCATTCTCGCCAAACGAGGGAAGTTGCCTACCAATTGGAACTACCTCCGCATCTTTCCAAGGTCCATGATGTCTTCCACGTTTCCCAACTCAGCGTTGCTTCTCGGATCCTATCCGTGGAGTGGACCACAAACGCTTGATCTCCAAGATAACCTCACCTATCGAGAGTACCCCATTCGTATCCTCGATCAAACCGAGCGTACCACTCGACGTCGGAATATCAAGTTTCTAAAGGTTCAATGGTCAAACCATTCCGAGCAAGAAGCAACTTGGGAAAGGGAGGATCGTCTTCGACTTGAGTACCCCACCTTTTTCAAGAATAGATTCTAAATCTCGGGACGAGATTCTTTTGAGTGGGGTGAGTTGTCACATCCCGGATAGACCATGCATTAGGGTGTGCATCATGTTTAAATTTCATCTGAATTTGAAATGGGGAAGGCAGAAACCCCGAACACCCCCTTAAAACAACTAGGGTTTACTAAAATTTAATTCAATGAATCCGAAATGCCCTTCAAATTGCTCATCCTCTATGTTTGGGTTTAAGATCCATGTCAAAGAAGGTGGGACATTTTCTAGGTCACCTAAGGGTTCTAATTTTAATTCACAAATTTCTGAAAAGAGCATTTTAAATTATGAAAAATATTTTAAGTGTTAAAAAAATGTTAAACTAAAATGTTTCATGTTGGGAATATTCCAACTAGTGACCAGGAACATTTTGGTAAATTTTGTAAGTGTTTTGGTATTTTTAAAAATCCTAAAACAGAGTTGCATAAATAGAAAAAGATAAAAAAAGAAAAACCCTTACCTGTCGCCAGCTCGGCCCACCCGCCCAGCCAGCCCAGCCAGCAGCGCCAATGAAGCTGCTTGGCTCGCCAGCGAGGCTGGTGCCGGCCGGCGAGCGCAGGGCGCGCCACGCACCTGGCCGCCGCCTGCTTGCCCTCGCCGCCTCGCCGACCGGGGCGACCCACGCGTCGTCCCGAACCCCCAGACACCTCACTTCCCCCACTGCCTCTCTCTCGCTCGCTCTCGACTGGCCGACGCCATCGCCGACACGCCACTGTCGCCGCCGTGTGCCCCGCCCCGCACCTCACCGCCATGTCGGCGCTCCGCCGCACCCAGCCACCCCTAGCCAGCTAGTCCCCTCGCTCCAAGACCCCGAGGCCACTACTCCGACCTCGACCGAGTCCAAGGCACGGAGATCCCCATCGCCGCCGCCGCATCAGTCCGCCCCGACCCCGACGAAGCTTCCCGCAGGTTCACCGTGAACCTAGCTACCCCCTATCCTCTCCGTTCTCTCCTTCTTGCACCACAGCGAGCACCGACGATCGCTCGAACCCACCGCCCTTGGCGCTCGTCGCCCGACGAGCCTCCGGTCACCTTTGGCCGCACCGCTATGTCCATCACACTCACCACTCTCCAATGAGTCTAACCACGCACTCCCGCGCCTCGCCGGTGCTAACCCTAACCCGTCGATGGCGAGCCCCGTCGCCGCCTCGACTCGTCGCCGCGCCCACTCCGCCACCCCTAACCTAACTAACCCCACTGGACACCGCGGCTCACCTCTAGCCACCGTAGATGCTCTCCGCGTTCCATTTGGAGCCCGAACGTGCAAATGCACTTGCTCCGCCCGCGTCGGCCTCGCCCGGCTGACTAGACGCCGTGAGTTGACCTCACCGTGGGCCTGTTGACCCTCCGGTCGATGATGTGGACCCTGCGGCTAATCTAATTAGGATTAGTTTTAATTAAAACTAATTAGCTAAACTAACGACATGCGGGTCCCACTGGTCAGTTTGACCTGGACGACCCCGTTGACCCCTGACGTCATGTTGACCTCATCTTTGACGCATTAATTCAAATTCTAGAATTATTTTTATATACTAAAATCCGAATATAATTCAAATTTTCAAATGCTTATAACTTTTATTCTATAACTCCAAATGCAAAGATTTATATATGAAAATTTATCAGAAAAATACACTCTATCCATTGGTACAGGTTTCATGCATGTTAAAACAAGTTAACCATGTTGAATAACCAGATTAAGATTTTGCACCATTAGGACTAACTCACATGATCCATCATTTGAATCTTTGGTTCAAATGAGATCATCCTATTCCTCAACTTGCATTAGACCAACACACATTCATCTTGCCATGTCATAGCATGCATCATATTGTTGCATATTGGTTGTATGTTTATTTTGGTGTGTTTCCATGATAGGTTCTGCCCAAGATAACCTCGATAACCCATCGAAGGGCAGTTCTCTACCCCAGTTCCATCGGGCAAGCAATTCATTGAACATTCGATACAAACCCATGTTCTCGCTTCGCTCTCATTTTATCTGCATTAAGACAACGCGATTCAACTGTTGTGTGCTGCGGTAGTTGAACCCACTTCCTTTGCATGACTGTCATTGCCACAAGAACTAGATGAAACCCACTAGTATGTGTAGGAGTTGATTGAGCCATGTTTGTGATTCCTACCATGCTATGCTTGCTATGCTTAGAGTTGTGTCGGTCGGCTCATCGGGATGATGAACTGGAGTGAAAGGTTGTGTTGGTTCGAGAGTGTAAGTGTTGAACACGATTTGATAAAGGTATCGATGAGAGGCCATGTAGGAGTACATGGTGGGTTGTTTCATTGAAGCCGAACTTAAGAACTGAGATCTGTGTTTGTGATCCATGAACCAGCTACTACCACACATTGGGATCCTTAATTGACCCTCTCGGCTTCTTAACCACCCCTGTTCATAGTCCGGGAGTTGCAAGTAGTTTCTGGTGTTTGTAGCATCTTTGGGGCATTTAACGCTGACCTTAGGGGTGGGTTGTGTTGCGGTAGGCACCGTGGCCCGTGTACCGAGTGCCCGTTTGGTATCTCGGGAACCCTGCACACATCGTTCGGGCTGTATGGGAAACCTCGGCGGACTCCTGCGGATGGAACCGAATAGGCGATAACCTGGACTAGGGACTTGAGTGTTTAGGTAGGCTGTGGCCGACACCCACGTTGGGCTTCCGCTTGAAGGTTGCCGAGTACATGTCGTGTAAACGACGATAAGTGGTGAGCGTGTGTGAAGAAGTATACCCTGCAGGTTAAATATGATCTATTGAATAGCCGTGTCCACGGAGAAGGACTTCGGGTTACCTATATCGGTTCATAGACAAGTAAATGGATACTACTAAAAGCCTCAAGATAAGTGTGAGTATCGTGGATGGCCCTCTCGGGAATGACGAGAGAGGATCCACGGTGGAGTATTGTGATGGTGGATAGTGGACTGGTATGCGACAAAATGCTTTACAAAGTGTGTCACGTGGATAGCTTAGCCAAGAGTCAAAGCTGGCTTGCTGCATTTAACTCCACTCCTTCCTTGAGAATGTGCATGTATGATAGGATTACGTGGTAAGACTTGCTGAGTACTTTTGTACTCATGTTTGCTTAATCAATATTTTTCAGAGGACTATACTACCCCTCCGACGGATTCTATGTAGATGTTGACTTGACGAGTAAGCTAGCCACCCGGTGGCGATCTAAGACTTGTGAAGGGCCGTTGTAGATAGAAAGGCTCCAACAAGCTTTCTTTCTTTCTAGAGTCTCAGTACTCGGACTACTTTGCTTCCGCATGTGCTTGTATGATTGTATGACTTGAGTGTTGGGTCATGTGACCCCTATCTGTATGGCTATGTTATGTATGGCTCCTGGGCCTCTTAAATAAAGTACTTGAGTTGTAGAGTTTTGTTGTGATGCCATGTTGTATTTACTCATATCGGGCATATTATGTATGATTGAAATGCTTGGTATGAGTGGGATCCGACAATCTAGTTGTTTATCCTTGGCAGCCTCTCATATGGGGAAATGTAAGTCTTGTGCTTCGGCGATAGTAGTCCGCTACTGCCCGGTTCACCGAGTCCTGCTAGCCCAAAGACTACCGCTTGGACACTTGATGGCGGCATGTGATTCATTTCGTTCCTATATCATCCCTTCGGGAAATGTCACGGTGATACTTGGAGTCCTGCCTAGCTCTGCTACAGCCGGGATACGGAGTCCTGTTAGCCAGTGCTACAGCCCAAGTTCATACGTTGATGACCGACATGTTGAAGTGTTTCATGTATGCCTGTCCCCATAGGTTAGTGCCGCTTTGGGTTCACGACTAGCCATGTCGGCCCGGTTCTTTGTCATGTGGATGCTAGCGACACTATCATATCGTGAGCCAAAAGACGCAAAGCGGTCCCGGCCATGGTAAGGCGACACCGTGGGGATACCGTGCGTGAGCCGCAAAGTGATATGAGGTGTTACCAGCTAGGTCGATGTGACTTGGAATCGGGGTCCTGACAGCGTTGGTATCAGTACTTGGAATCGGGGTCCTGACATTTGTGATGAAAACAATTTGAATTCCCGAAGATCATAAAAGCAAAAATAAAAGTTTGGGAAAGTCCTTTTATTCCCTCTCATTTAACTTTCAAAAAGATTTCGAATTCACTCACTTTCAGTCAATCAATCAAACAATCAATCAAAACTATCTATTTGTTTATAACATTCCAAAATTTAGAATTTTGGGATGTTACAAACTACCACCCTTAAACTGAATCTCGTCCTCGAGATTCGGAGAGTCTAGAAAGAAATAGGTTAGGGTTTGGGGGTCTTCTCAAAATCCATCGATCATCACAAGGGGTCTGGGGTGCTACCACCCTTAGAAGCATGGTTACGGTTCCATCAAAACTCATATACTCCATCCTTATCGTTGACAGGTCGGTCTTCTCAAATCGTAAGGATAATTCCTTCTCTTGGCTCTTCTGATAGTGGCATAACCTTTTCCTTAATTCTTTTGTCCTTTACTTCTTGGTAAGGTTGTTCCAAGACTAGGTCTTCATAGCTGACGGGTCTGGCGCCAATACTAATCAGCTATCGATATCTCATGGTGGTCAACAATTTATGGTTTGTCCTGCAGGAAAGGGTCTGGGCTGAACCTCACCGTATGTCCTACGATTGGCAACAACTGCCTTGTACAAGGGGAAAGAAATACCTATACCATTCTATGGTTTAAACAAGGTTTTGATCGGCGTCTCTCTACTATAGGTAAGTCACTCAGATTTACCATCCCATATAGCAACGCGAATAATAAGAGTAAGTCGGTATGGTGATCAATCCATCCCTCACCCAAATCATTACCTTGTACATGGTTTAGCAAATCTCGCATTCTAACACTCGGTCATCCTCACAAGCATTGCAGGATTTCTCTTGTCGACGAACCAAGTTCGGAAAATCCATTGATTTCTGCAAGCCAAACAAACATCTATCGTTTCTTCACAACTCTCAGGTTTTGCGTAAACTCCTATATGATCGTCTGTCGGTAAAATCGTAACTTCTTCCAGGATTTTCCTTCAAGAGTGTGCTTGCTTCCTGGCAGGTCCTGGAGCCTGTGGGTTATGGCCCATCTCATCACTTAAAATCCTTGAACACATCATCCGGCAACTGATCATTATCCCAACATCCAACTTCACGGCATACTTGAAATCCATCCAAATGTCTTGTCTCTTTTCCTTATATTTGCACCAAGCGGGACATGATTACTCAGACTCTTCATGGAATTTCCATTGATCCATACTTCCAACATCATACCTCCTTTATATCCAATAGTAAATTCATCTCTTCATCCTCATGGGATATCCCACCTACCGAGATGAAGACTTATACTTATGAAGTCCATACTCCACTTCGTGGGACATCATTATCCTTTCTAGGGTTAAGCGTCCTTACAGGGTAATTTTGGCCATCTCTGCATGGCACTTCTTCAACTGGGAAACGTGAAACACATCATGAACTCCTGACAGTCCTTCGGGTGACTTCAACTTGTTAGCCAATTCTCCCATACGTTCCAAAACTCGGTATGGTCCTACAAATCTCGGGGCTAACTTTCCCTTAACTTCAAATCGTTTTAACTCCTCACAGAGGGGACACTCGAAGACATGCTCTATCTCCAATTTCATAGACTACCTCCTTGCGTTTTTGAGTATGCATAACTATTACTGCTCGGTGAGCTACTTTCACCTATCTCGAATCAACTTAACATTCTCTTCCTAACCCTTGATCACATTTGGTCCAAACAAGCAGCGGTCTCCAACGTCATCCCACACTCTCTTGGGGTATCAAACATATCGAGACAAAACTCATATTCATTTTGTCTGAAATCCATTCAGTGTATATCCTTATCTTTTCCAGGGGTCAACAGTTCTTACACGATACTACCACCCTTAAAATGTTCCAATATTCCATAGACCATATTTCTCATATCCTCGAAATTGGTCAACATCTTTCCTCATAGGGTAACTCATAAAATCCAAAGCAGTACCAACACTGCTAACTTTATTGATTCTTAAATTATTACAATCATCTCGCTTTTCCATTACATGTCTCAACTTAACACCTCAACATAAAAGAAAAAGCTCTCACTTCTACTACTCCATTTATTCTGTTACAAATTCAACTATATATCACCAGTCTCCTTCTCCTTCGGACAATCTCTGGCAAAGTGCCCTGCTACATTACAACGGAAACATATTACTTCTAACAGGTTTCGAGGTTTCCTCATGATCACATAGCCTCCTTGGTTCCTCGGCTTCCATTTTGGGCAAGTGTTGATGTAGTGCCCTGACTCCTTGCATTTGTAACAGGTGACATGACTCAGGTCCTTCCTAGAATCCAATCTATTCCTCTTCCTGGACCTTTCTGTTCCAATCAAGGCTTCTATTTCCTGTGGGTCGTACTCTACTTCCTCTATCGGGAATTCTACTAGATCTCCATTCAGACAATCTTGGGAGATGTGTCCCTCTTCTCCACATGAATAGCATGACTTGGTGCGGGCTTTAATTTTGTTTCCTTTGTGTGTGTCCTCAACATCTTCCTTCGTCACAGGTTCTTCTAACATCTCCATGAGGGCTCCTTTCATTTCTTCTTTCTTCTGCTGGATGGTTCTCTGTACCATAGTGTAAATGTGACACTGAGCAGGGTAGTGGGTAGTTCCTTCACACAAGAAACAAGTAATCTGTCTAGTTGGGCATTCTTCAGTTGGGTGACTGTAACTCCCTCGATGCGGCTATATCTCCCACGTGTCGAGGCACGACTTAGAGGCATAACCGCATAGAAAGCAATGTCGCAAGTGAGGTAATCTTCACACAACCCATGTAATAAATAAGGAAAGAGATACATAGTTGGCTTACGATGCCACTTCACTCAATACATAAATAAACATCCATCATTGAGTACACTCAAGGTCGACTACGGAACCAAAATAAAAGAAGATACCCCAAATGCTACACAGATCCCGATCGTCCCAACTGAGCACCACTCTTGATCATCGGGAAAAGACACATAGTAACGACCACGTTCCTCGTCGAACTCCCACTTGAGCTCGGTTGCGTCACCTGCACCGGCCTCGTCGGAACCTGCAAGTGTTTTGGAAGTATCTGTGAGTCACGGGGACTCAGCAATCTCACACCATGAGATCAAGACTATTTAAGCTTATAGGAAGGACAGGGTAGTAAAGTGGAGCTGCAGCAGCGACTAGCATATATAGTGGCTATATTACGCAAAAGAGAGCGAGGAGAGAAGCAAAGCACGACGTGAAGCTAGTAGCGATCAAGAAGTGATCTGAACTACTTACGTCGGACATAACTCCAACACGTGTTCACTTCCGGACTCCGAGAAGAGACCATCACGGTTACACCAGCGGTTGATGTGTATTTTAATTGAGGTCAACTTCGGTTTTCTACAACCGGACATTAACAAATTCCCATCTGCCTCATAACGCGGGCACGGCTTTCAAAAGATATTACCTGCGGGGGTGTCCCAACTTAGCCCATTATAAGCTCTCACGGTCAACGAAGGATATTCCTTCTACCGGAAGACCCGATCAATCTCGGAATCCCGGACTACAAGACATTTCGACAGCAATAAAACAAGACCAGCAAAGCCCCGATTGTGCCGACAAATCCCGATAGGAGCTGCACATATCTCGTTCTCGAGGCACATCCGGATAAGTCAAGCTACGAGTAAAACCAAGCCTCGAGTTTCCCGTGGTGGCCCATGATCTCTCGGTTCGGGCCAGACTCGAAGGAGCACTGGTCCGGGGTTAAAATAAAGATGACCCTCGGGCTCGCGAAAACCGGGGAAAAAACTTAGGTGGCAAATGGTAAAACCAATGTTGGGCCTTCTTGGGCGAGTCTTATTCAAAGCGAACTGTCAAGGGGTCCATAAATCACCCAACCGTGTAAGGAACGCGAAATCAAGGAACATAACACCGGTATGACGGAAACTAGGGTGGCAAGAGTGGAACAAAACACCAGGCATAAGGCCGAGCCTTCCACCCTTTACCAAATATATAGATGTATTAAAATATAGCAGATATATATTGTGATATCCCCAACAAGTAAACATGTTCCAACAAGGAACAACATCTCCATGTTCCAACAAGGAACAAACTTCAACTTCACCTGCAACTAGCAACGCTATAAGAGGGCTGAGCAAAGCGATAACATAGCCAAACAACGGTTTGCTAGGAAAGGATGGTTAGGGGCTGACATGGCAATATGGGTGGCATGTTATAGCAAGTGGTAGGCATCGCAGCATAGGCATAGCAAAAGAGCGAGCAACTAGCATAGCAAAGATAGAAGTGATTTGAGGGTATGGTCATCTTGCGCAATGTTCTCGAGTTGTCGAAAGCTTGATCCTCGTAAGCGTTCTCAACAGGTTCCTCGTTCACGTACTCGTCTCCGGCTCTACCCAAAGCAACAACACAAACAAAGGAACCACAATAAATCACGGTGCAGTGCACAATCAACATGATGCAAAAACATGACATGATATGCGGGATGTGATATGCAAAGCGTATGCGCGCTCCGGAAGGTAAATGATGAACCAGGCATCAACTTGGCAAACCAAGTATGCCACTGGAAAGATGAGATGATTTCGGTTGAAATCGATATAAAGATCACCGGAATCGGATGCAAGGTTTGCAAATGACAAGCAAAACAAGAATGGCACAAATCTGCCATTAACAGCATGATGCCACTTAGCAAGCAACAATAAATTAAGCTACTGCACCCAAACGTATCAACAAAGCACATGGAAGTGATCTACACAAGATGCTTGACAAAAGATGAGCACTGAGCTACGGCTAAATTACATCATAACCGGTTCAAACAAGCATGGCAAAAGTGCACAAAATATCGAAATGGACATGGCAAAAACAGCATCAGGTTGCAATGTTCAGAACAACGAAACTACATGCTACAGGAACTTAAAATAGCAAAACATGGCATGGCATGAATCTACTCAAAGCATAGAACAAAAGTCCCTTACTGACCATAAGCCAAAAAGGATCAGAAAATATAGTAACACCCATGTCAATATTGAAAGTTTCGTTAACAGATTCCGCAACATGACATGTCAAAAACTGATAACAAGTAGGCATGTTTACAAGCTCAATGCACTCACTACAGAGCCTTATATGAAAATCTAAGCATACATACATCAAGAAGACATGGCATAGAAGACATACATGGCAAGAACAAGAACATAGCATACATGGATCAACCACAACAACCTAGGCAAAATTGAATAACATGTAAACAATCTGCCAGGAAACATTTGATAGCAAAAGTAGAGCTCGATTGACTCAAGCTATGGCACTCCATAATTGCAAACAAGGGCATGGATGGATAGCGCAATACATTCTTAACAAAACATCCTTACTGAAGTATCTTAAAATATGCATGGATCTCTTGGTAGCATCAAGTTAACATGGCATCAAAATATCAACTTAACAGGGCTGAAAACAGCAACATCAGGACACCTACTTTGCATGCTTGTGCTAGTCACCACATAGATCAAAAAAATACATGGCATACACCCCTGGAAAGATGGCATGGCATATTACAAAACACATGTAGGACTCAAATTCATAGGGTGCACACATCAATCATGGCA
Source organism: Aegilops longissima (assembly GCA_021605205.1). NCBI lineage: Eukaryota > Viridiplantae > Streptophyta > Magnoliopsida > Poales > Poaceae > Aegilops > Aegilops longissima. Next base: position 225,815,152 of record CM038681.1, read on the forward strand.
AAAATAACAAAAGTGCAAGTTACATTAAGAAAGCGAAACTAACATCACATAGCCCTCTTCCAACAGCATTTCGGGCAACAAGATGAGCTCAAATGAAAAAGATGCAATGAGATGAAATGATCTACTCTTCGAGAAGAACATTTTGATATATTACACACGCAAAATGGATCTACAGATGCAAAGTTACGCTCCGTTGAAAATGCAACAAAATATCACCGAGATGCAAAACTTAGAAGAAAAGAGGGGGGGAAGAGAAAGTCAACGGGATCTCGGCTGGATCTGGATCGGGCGACGGCGGCTCCCGAGGTCGCTGGAGTCGGGAGCTCGCGAGCACCGAGGACGCGGCGGGCGGGATGGCGGGGCAGTCCGGTCCGCCGGCGGAGGCGAGGCGCGCCGGGCGGCCGAGCCGGCGCCAGAGCCATGGCGACGGCGGCGCCTTCGCGGCAGACGGAGGCGGCGAGATGGGGCCGCCGGGAGGAGCGGGCGGTGAGGCGGCCGGCCGAGCCGGCGGAGGGCGCGCGTGAAGACGGCCGCGAGGCGGCGGCGGCGCGGCCCGGCCGGCCCGGGCGGCGGCAGGCGGCAGCAGGGCAGCAGCGGCGCGGGCGGCGGCGCCGCCGGGCAGGCGGGCCCCGGATGGGCCCGCGCCGAACTGCCGCGCGGGAGGAGGCGGAGGGCCCACGTGGCACGATGCCACGCTCCGGGCGGCGGCGCGAGACGTGTCCGGCCTGTGGAGGGAAAAATTAGGGTTAGAAATGATCCATGAATTTCGGGGAGGTGTTTAAATAGGCATAGAGGGAGCTAGGAGAGTCCAAATGAGGTGTAGTTTTCCCCACACGATCGTGATCGAGCGACGGAGAGCATGGAAGAGACTTAGATGGGTTATTGGGCTGTTTTGAAGGGGTGTTGGGCTGCAACTTCAAAGAGGCCTTTCTTGAGAGTGCGGTTAACCGTTGGAGTACCAAACGAGCTCCAAATGACCCAAAACTTGACCGGTGGTCTGGTGGTATACCAAGGCCACTAGACAAGCCTCGGTCCATTCCGAGAAGGTTTAGTACCCTTTACGGAAAAAGCGTAAAAGAGGCCGCCGGGGAGATAGGAGTGCGGATTGCAAAACGGACAACGGGAAAAATGCTCGGAATCATGAGGCGAACATGTATGCAAATCGATGCACATGATGACATGATAAAAATGCATGACATGGACAAAATGCAAAAAGAAGAAAAACCCAACCACGGAGGGAATATCATATCACAATGCCGAAAATGGCAAGAGTTGGAGTTACAAATATGGAAAGTTACTTCCGGGGTGTTACAGTGACTTCCTTCGCAATTAGGGCATTCATCCTTGTGTTCCTTATGGGTGTGTCCTATTTCTCCACAGAGCTTGCATGCACAAGGTTTCTTCATATCCTTTCCCGAAGGCTTCAATTTCTGGGACACAAACCGAGACATTAGCAAAGTCAACGTAATTTCTCCCCAAGTGGTTACTCCTTGCCATCCATTGATGGTTTGGTACATCCTCCACCAAGTATCAACACCTCTTTCAAAGCACTGAAGGGCATGCTGGGTCATATCCTTTCTGGTTATAGGGTTATTCTCCATTTGATTCTTCCATGTTCTCAATCCATCGGTTCGTCTCCAATTGACCCATCGGTCCAGGAAATATGATTTCATCTCCATTCATCCTCTACGGGGTCCATGGGTTTGGGGTGGGATAAGAGAGATAGAGAGGGATGCACACAATACAAACAAATGTTTTGAAAAGACATATTTTATTGTGGCTGTCGGAAAAACATCAAACAAATGACAGCTCACAAACGTCGCATCTAACGTAAGGGTATATAACTGGGGTTTGGTCTTCTAAAGGTCAATGTCGTCAAACTCTTCAAGTCTTGTTCATGTCTCCTATGGCTTCTTCCGATCATGATTGTCCTTCTCAAGTTCTTTTGTCAAATCATTTCTGTTGACGCGAAGTCTCTCGCGACGTCCTTTAATATTTCTGGAGTGGCATTCCAAACTTCTGATTTCAACTTCCTTGACATGAACCATGATCCTACCGTCCTTCGGTCTGACGAATCTCCGGTATCTCGAGGTTTTGTTCCTCCGGTTTGGTTACTTCAGCTTCGGTTCTGAGTTCTTCACCAATTGCCTTCTTGTCAAATATTGCTTCTTGTAGGTCCATCTTAACTTCGATGTAACACTCCGGATCCCGGTGATACACCACTAAGATTTAAAACTGCATCTTTTGTCGATGGATGCTCCATCAACCTTCTACCATCCATCCTTCCATGTATCGCATACTTAACTCCATACGGTGACAATAGCATAAGCGGGCGATAACATCATGGATAGCGTGTTTCGCTCTTGTCATTTCCTTGAGCTATCATTCCATAGTTGATATCTCCCTTTAGGATTTCTTGACAAAACTTTGAGTTTCTAACTCTCCATGTTCGGTCTTTCTCCGATACACCTTGATCTAGGAATTATTGAGCCTTCAAATTCTCCTAGTCTTGAGTCTTCAACAGTTGTAGTTTCCATTTACGGTAAAATCCTCTTCATTCCAAATGGTCTTAGTTGTCCGATATCTTGTCTCCTTGGAGTGGTCTCATCGGTCGAATCTTGAGTGGTCAAAAGGGAAAAGGGTATGGTCTCACTAAAGGGAATATTTGAATAAGCTCGGAAGAGAAGAGAGGCAAAAGATCTTTTGAAAATGAAGTAGTAGAGAAAATCTTTCCTATTGGCTTGTCGGTTTCTAGGGCCACGTCCTCACACCAACATGTGCTCGATACCATCTTGTAGCGACCCGACCGAATGGATCAAGTCTACGTGCTTAGGTGTCATCCACGGATAGGTATCTTGACACACACGAGACTCGAAGGATTTATAACAGAGGTAAATCACATGTATAAAGTAGCGTAAATACTATTACCTCAATCCAAATATAGCGGAAGCAACAAGGTTGTGGATTCCCATCAACACCAACGGCAAAGTTGAGTATAGGAAATCGTAACCCTAACGTATCACTTACTCGTAAATGCGAAAAGTCGCAACATGAAAATTTGCAGCCCGAAAACGGGTCAGCACATGGAATATGCTAGCAATGTAACACATAGAGAGTAATGAAGGAATAAGCTATACTACATGCATATATGGCTGGTAGAAAGCTCTATGGTTACAGTTTTTGCGAAAAGCCAATTTTTCCCTACATCAAAGGAATAAAATTTTAATTTACCTATCATGGTGGTTGAAACATCATTGAGAAGGTATAACCCCAACTCAATCCCAATTAAAGTGGTTAACAACCCAACAATATTAATTAAGAGTGATGAGATACTTGTGAATACTCAAGTACTAGATACTCAGAATTGTCCTTAACCGGGGGCACGGCTAACCATGATTAGTTTGTACACTCTGCAGAGGTTTGCACACTTTTCCCCACAAGACTCGATCGCCTCCGTTGGTTTCTCGCACTACATGGTGTTTGAGAAACGGATGACCGAGACACAGTCTTTCAGAAACATTAACTCTCTACTCCGGATAGACCATACCAAACCTATAAAACCCACTACCTGCTGATCTACCTCTTCGAGAGCTTCACTAACTTACTCAACTATGCTAGAGCCCATAATAGCTTGTGGCTGCACACGGAAGTTTCTAGCATGAATAATCTCAGTTCCCTTTGAGCACAGGTGGCGGTCCATAGGAAGATCACACAGGTACCCAGGATTTCCAAAATAAAACAGACAACACTTGGGTTCCCCGGTGCCTCAATCCACCCAGGATGTGTATTTAAGTTGCCACCTTAAAGTAAACCATTAATTAACAATCTCACATCTGTCATGAATATCTCTCAAACCCAAACCACGTCTACGAGCATAGCATAGCAATATAAGCAACACGTAGAAGTAACTCCGAAGGGTTTGATAGGAACAGGGCAATAGGTTCCTACCTCATCATCTACTTCCCAACCCACAAATTAATGACATCCTAATAATGCAATGTTTGAGGATTGAGCTAATGCATAAAAACTGGGTATGAAAAGAGTATGATCAAGTGTTACTTGCCTGCAATGTTGATGAAGATGATTCACACTCAAAACTCTTGATAGTACTATTCGTCACACTCCGGTCAATCTATCGTAAGCAAGCAATAGTAACCACACATAAGCAATCACTCAAAAGATCGGAAAGAACGAAGAAAACTATTCGGAAAACATCAAAATCAAGCAAATAACTATTGCAACATAAAACAATTTCTAACAGTACCAAAATTATATAAATTTGGCATTATCAGAAAGTTTAGGTCAAGAGCTTCGATTTGCAAAAAGAATCAACTAAATCGGAGTTATAAAACTCAAGTTATGATCAAACGAAGTTCAAATACAAATCAGTTTGAATTCAAATTTTAAAACTTTCAAGAACATGTTTAAGTTGGATTACTGGATAGAGGAGATCATAACGAAGAAGTGGGCGTTGATTTCGTTGAATTTGGACTAACGAGTAAAAAGTAGTGAGGGTTTGAAGATTAGGGACTAATCTATAAAATCTTTAATCACAGAAGGGTCCCTGGCATAAATAAAATAAAACGAAAAGGCTATTTAACGAACGTTCGCTAACGAACGCTAATGAACGAACCATTCGCTAGATTGGAAAAAAAAAACGAACGGATCTAATCCGTTAGATCTAAATCAAACGGACGAGGGGCGGGTAGGAATACCGCGGCGGCGGGCGGCGTCGGCGGCGAGGAAGACGGCGGCGGCGGCTCCGGCGTTGAACGGGGAGGCGGCTCCGGTGGTTCTCCGGCTCAGGCGTCACCACCGGAAGGAGCGGGGCGACGAGGCGGAGACGAGCGAGGCGACGGCTTCGGTCGAGGGCGACGGAACTGTCTTGGGCGGCGGCGGCAGATCTCGCCGCGCCGGCGCTTCTGGCGTCGGCGAGTCGGGAGAGCGAGAGAGGGAAAGCAGGGCGGGCGGCGCCCTTTATAGGAGGAGGGGGTCGGCTTGCGTGCGGGAGGGGGCAGAGGAGACCGGGCGGCACGGACGCCGAGGTCGGCGATGGCGGCGCCGTGGTGGCATGACTCGGCGGAGCTCGAACGCTGTGAGCGGCGACATGGGCAGTGGGCAGCTCGGTCCGTCGGTCCAAAAGAGTTTTTTTAAATAGTCAAACCAAAATAATAACAACAATAAATAGAAATATTATATAGGCATATAATATATCAAAATTTTCAGAAAAATATTTCCTACAAGATGAACTTTATTCTATAGTCAAATAAAATACACACAAATTCTAATAATTCAAACAGTGCTACTGGTCCAATAAAATCCAATAAAAATCATTTTTAAAATACCAAAATTAATTCAAATTTATTTCTCTCCAATTTTATGATGTAGGGAATCATGTTACCCTATTTTCCATATATTTTATTTTTGAAGAAAAATAATTTGAATAAAACTCAAATAACTCCAAATTGGAAATAAATTCAAGAGAACTTTGAATTTAGTTCTTTTAAACTCCCAACTCATATTTCATATAATTTGAAGAAGTCATTTTATCTTCTCTCGTGAAAATCATTGAGTTGCATAAAGTTTTACAATTGGAAATATTCTCAAATGAAATTCAAATATTTTCAACACCCCTTGTCATTTAAATAAATGGAAGAAGTCATGTCATCTTCTCTCCAGGGTTTTGTGATGAAAAGAATTTGAATTCCCGAAGATCATAAAAGCAAAAATGAAAGTTTGGGAAAGTCCTTTTATTCCCTCTCATTTAACTTTCAAAAAGATTTCGAATTCACTCACTTTTAGTCAATCAATCAAAACTATCTATTTGTTTATAACATTCCAAAATTTAGAATTTTGGGATGTTACATGGCCCCCTGGAGAATATGGGATCTTTTACATTGGTTGTCAATTTTAGTAGGCATGATTTTAGGCTTACATAGGATTCAGTGGCGACTGCACTTAAATCGGCGATTGGTGGTTCGGCCATTGAGTTCATGGTTTCTTTTATAAGTGACAAGTTTTTTAGCTTTATTTTCTCTTGCAAGGATGTTGGTTTTCATATTGTGGTTTTGAGATCTTTCTCATGCCCGTAATTCAAATGTTACTTTCATCTCTGGGGCAACAGAGGTCCGAGTTGGGGCCGTGAGTTCAAGATTTGGAAGGAGTGTGTTGCAGAATGGATCCTGGTTAGTCCATCTAAGTGTCATGCTTCATTGGGTTTATTGGAAATGCATAACCCTCCGGTTAAGTCTTCCATCAGTTATGGGCTCTTCTGCTCATAAGAAATTATCCTTTGCGAGGTGGGCCAGCGCGATACATCTGCCCCAAATCTCCATGATGGGCCAGCACATCGCCATGATGGGCCGTTGGAATCCGATCAATCTGCACCCACTGGCCCACCCATGCTGGATCCTTTGGTTGGGCCTCTGCAGGAAATTCCATCATCTCAGGATGCTGGCAACACTTTTGCCACTTTGATTGATAATATGGTAGAGGAAATTTTGACGTGTCAGAAATGTCGTTTGACCGGTCATTTTGACAAAAAATGCTCTTTAAATTTTATCTGTTTGGCATGATCATGTTTGGGCCATAAAAGACGGGATTGTGAGAAGATTGCATTTGAGCAGGGTTTGTTTTGGAAACAAAAATATCTGCCATCTACTCCGGTTCCCAATACGGGTCTCGAGGTTGCTGCCTCCTCAGCTTCCCTTCAAGCTCTAGACCCATCGTACTCCAGTGACAGGACATCCCCGTCTAGTCTCATTACTTCTCCACCAAAACCCCTCTTCGACAGCCCTCCAGCGACACCTTCCCCGCTGAAGTCTTCTCCGATGCCATCCACCGAGCACATGGCCGTCTTTGCCATCAATCCTCATTGGTATTTGCTGGCTGGTCACTATATCATTGATCATGGCACAACTCGCCCACCAAGGACGTTTGTCATGCCTCCTTCACCGATTGTCTGGCGACACGAGGAGTATATGGTTGCTGAGGTCATGCCATTGCCACCGCTGGACCAGGTGGGACATTCTCGGGAAGCCTTCGTGGATTTCTCGGAGAACAAAGGAGTCCAGGTTTGATCTGCGCAGCCTTGGGTTTGTAGTGTGGGTCTATTTAGGCTTTGTGACACTGGCGTTAGATTCCCACTTCTACAACTCCCACCACAGCCGTTTGGCAACGCCACTTTTGTTTGATTTTTGAAGCATGACGAAGGGGTTGGTTACCCGGGCACGCATGGATTTTGAGATGGTTGTATCATGTTTCTTGGCATTCCTTTGGATTTGCGCAACATGGAGAACATCCGAGTGGTAGTGAACACCTTGGGCAAGTTTCAGCACTGGGTGGAGGACGGTCCGTATTTAGTCATATCGATTTTTTTGCCTCCTTCCTTGAGGTCATCTTGTTCCCTGCGATGTGGTGTTTACTGATTATGTTGCGTATGGAGGAGCCAAGGTTTCATGGACTACACCTTGTTACATCCTGGGAGCAAACTTTGCTGACCAAATGTCTGAAGACGAAGACCCAATGCCTCTTGATGGAAACCCACACCCCTTGCCAGGTGATCTTGTACCAGATGTTCATAACTTTGTGCTGCCTCCGTACCCTATTCTAGGTTGGAATGATCTTCCTCCAGTGTCGCCTCCAATGCCCGACCATGTTGACCATGACAATTGGGGTCATGCCCATTGGGGCGATGATGACGTGGAACATCAGGATAACCACCACAATGTAGAAGGACCACATGTCCAGGACCAGGAGTCCATGGTTATTGATCAGCCTATGCAGTCGCCAGTCAGACTCAGAGGTGCAGATGCCAGTTGATCACCTTGCTCATAAGGATATTATCCCTTAGCAACAACAACATGATGCAAATGAGTGCACAATTGTTCCTTACCACCCTCCTCTTATCCAGTATGACATAATTGTTGTTGGTGCCATCAGGTTTTTTTATGGGCCAGTGCTTCCACCAAAATTGGCCTGGAGAAGGTCTTTTGAAAACCTACTGAAGTTCTGCCCCATCCAGGAGATTCCCCCTCAGATGCCAACAGTGCAATTGGGACCTATAATTCTGCCCAAGCATAGCTGGGCTTCTGCTTTTGGTGATGTATAAGTGTTGTCCGAAATACAATGGAAGGTGACCCAGGTTGTGAGCCAGATCAAGCCATGGCCTGTTGCACATGCTCTGTTCTATGAACCTGATGTATTTGACTCCACTATCAGTCAGCCTAAGTCTACTATAGCTGGTTTTGTCTCAGCAGATTTGCACCCGTCCTCCCACTCCGGGCTTGATAAATCTTTCACATTCATAGCCAAATCCGAGTAGAAGAAAACACGTCATCGCAAGACTCTGGCGCTGACCCCCATAGTGGAATCTTTAGTTCGTTGATGCACGAGAGGCTCGGTGAAGCACGATGGGTTTAAACCAGTCTTCGAAGAGCTATAGGCCCAACCTAAGAAGAAGCAAGCCATTGACTGCTTCCTCCTTTGAAGCCAGCCAGCAAAATCCTGGTCTAGGAGACATGTCGGCTCCTACTCCAATCAAGGACATACATGAGGTGAGGCTGGACCTGGGGCTCCCACCTGAGAAGCTCACCGTGGAGAGGCTTATGGCCAATCCAGAAGATGTCAAGGCAACATCAAGTGATGAATAGCTTCTTCCTAGCTTCTAGGGTTTGGCAAACCATAAATTGGCTATATTCTTTTGCTATACAATGTCTAAACTTGGCTTCTCTGAACTTTATGGGATTTGTAATAATTTCTGCTGTGAACCTTGCTACTTTTTGTGCTTATGTTTGAAGTCCTATTATGTATTACCTCCTTGCTTTCTACTTTTGCTTATTTATCATGAGTAATAAGAAGTACAAGAGCTGGAGTATTTTTTGTTGGAATGTGAGAGGGCTCAATCTCCTGCAAGAAAGCGTGCTATGAAGCAGAAAATTGAAGAAAGCTAGTGTGTGGTGGCTTGCTTTCAAGAGATAAAATGCATGAAATTTGATATCAGAGAAATAAGAGCCTTTTGTCCCAAGCAGTTTGACACTTTTGCTTTTGCACCATCTATGGGTGCTTCTAGTGGAATTTTGGTGGTTTGGAATTCAACAGTCCTCTTTGTTATGTAAGTTGATGTTCAGCCTTTTGCTATCACCATTAATTTTACTTCAAGGCAAAATAATGAGCGGTGGACTTTGGTGTCAGTCTATGGTCCTTTTTAGGGTGAACCTAGAGATATTTTTGTCAATTGGCTTTATAATCTTAACATTCCTGTGGATGAAAACTGGATGATTATTGGTTACTTCAACTTCATCAGGTCCAGTGATAACAGAAACTTACCCGGGGGAGATATTAATGATAAATTCATGTTCAATGAGATAATTTGTTATCTTGGCCTTCTGGAGCTTCCCTTAAAAGGTAGATCATTTACATGGTCAAATATGCATGATATTCCCTCATTCGAGAAATTGGACTAGTTTTTCACATCCTGCAATTGGATTATTTATTATCCAATGATTGAGGTTCTGCCTTTAGCTAGAACTACTTCTAACCATGTTCCACGTGCGGTGGTTATTAAAACCACAATGCCAAAGTGCAAGATTTTTAGGTTTGAGAGTTATTGGGTGCAGATGGAAGGATTTTTTGAGTGTGTTAAAAATACTGGGCAAAACTCTCTTACAAACTCACATATCTGCCATCATTGCTGACAAGTTGAAAACTCTTAGGCAGGATCTTAAAAAATGGTATCTCTCAAACGAAATTAATAATTACCAAGTGTAATAAGGCCATCCTTATCCTGGATAATTTGGAAGAGTTAAGGCCTCTCTGAGAGCGCATGTTTACTCCCAGAGGGGGGGGGGGAGGTGAATGGGGGATTTTTAGAAATCCGTCAAACTCTGATGAATTTGACGAAGATCAGAGTGAAGAAATAGAAACGCGAGGGAAACTAAGTCATCATAGAATCATAGTGCATGCATATAAGTAAGAGTGAAGAACATGTAATCATACAGACATACAAGCATGAAGAATATGAATCGAAGAAATGAAAGATATCATGATGGAATTATTTAGTTCAAATTTGTCAGAGGATAGATCACAAGTTCTTCAGCAGCAGAATAAAGTAAGGGAGGGTGAGGAATTTGAAACCAGGTTGGCTCGGTGAAGACACAACGATTTGGTAGACCAGTTCCAGTTGCTTTATCAATTGTACGTCTGGTTGAGGCGGTTGAGATGAACTTAGAGGACACACAGTCCTCACCGTATTCCTCTTGAACTAAGGTCACTTAGTCCTTGCCCAATCACTCATGGTAAGTCTTAGGGGTAGACTTCCAAAACCTTCAAAAACTTGTTCACGGGCACACCATAATGACTCTTGGTGTACTCAGAACACTGACGCCTAACAGTCCGGAAGAATGACAATCTTCAAAGGTAACAGGCGTCAGGTCACATAGATCAATCTCTTCAGTGATGCTCAATCACTTTGGCTCTAAGTTTTTCCTCACTTAGGATTCTCTCAAAGTCGTGGGAGGATGGGTTTCTCTCAAATGACAAGTGTCAAGTCCTCTCGGAGCAGCCAACCAACTAGTGGTTGTGGGGGCGGCTATTTATAGCCAGTGGCAACCCGACATGAAATGTCATAAATGCCCTTCTTTGATTTGACTGTTGTGACGATAAGGATCCACACGACAGCTGGCTGGCGACGCAGCAACGGTCGGAATTTGAACTCTCAAATTCGTCGAGGGTCTCAATTTCCCCACAGTAGGCAGATCGCACTAGTGAAATCCTAACTCCTCAGCCTGACCAAATTCGCCAATGACTATATGAACTTCATCACTGTCGCTAGAAAATGCGCCAACTGTTCTGGAGATTTCCAAAGTCTTCACTCGAAGCGGCTTGTGTATGTATAGGTTTGAGCATCACTTTGGAAATGTGAAATATGATTCACGTAGACCCCCTTTAACAGTACAGTTTTTCCTATGACTCAAATAAGAAGAAAGAAACTACGGAAACATCAAAGTCTTCACATCAATTTCTTCAAAGGTCGTACCAATTTCATCATCAAATTCTTCACTTGAAGAAATACATTTTTTAGGGGTCATCTTCCATGTGTTAAACAAAATCTCTAGGAATTATATTTCCTATGTACACTGATATGTCTCCAACGTATCTACAATATTTGATTGTTCCATGCTATTACAGTATCAATTTTGGATGTTTTATATGCCATTATATACATTTATATATATATCATTTTGGGACTAATCTATTAACTTAGTGCCCAGTGCTAGTTGCTATTTTCGTAGGTTTTTGGATTTTCAGGAAATCAATATAAAAAGAGTCCAAACGGAGAAAAAGCTTTGGATTAATTTTTTCTAGACCAGAAGAGACCCAGGAGGGTTCGGAAGAAGGCCAGAAGAGCCATGAGGGAGCGACAAACCCTAGGGGCGCCCCAGGCTTGTGGGACCCTTGTGGCCCATCAAACCCTAATTCCACCTCTATAAATACTAAAAAATTCCCCTGACATTAGAGAGACACCATAAATACTTTTTCGCCACCGCAAGTTCCAGAATCACGAGATCCCATCTGGAGGCCTTCTCTGGTGCTCTGCCGGAGAGGGAATTGATCACAGAGGGGCTCTACATCAACCTTACTGCCCTTCTGATGATGCGTGAGTAGTTTACCACAGACCTACGGGTCCATAGTTAGTAGCTATATGGCTTCTTCTCTCTCTTTGATCTTCAATACAATGTTCTCCTTGATGTTCTTAGAGATCTATTAGATGTAATGACTTTTTGTGGTGTGTTTATTGGGACCCGATGAATTGTGAGTTTATGATAAGATCTATCCATGAATATTATTTGAGTTTTCTCTGAACTCTTTTATGCATGACTACTATAGCCTCGTATTTCTCTCCGATCTATTGATTTGGTGTGGCCAACTAGATTGATTTTTCTTGCAATGGGAGAGGTCCTTTGTAATGGGTTCGATCTTGCGGTGCTCAATCCCAGTGACAGAAGGGGACATGACACATATGTATCATTGCTATTGAGGGTAAAAAGATGGGATTTATCCATACATGAGTTTATCTTGTCTACATCATGTCATCTTGCTTAAGACATTACTCCGTTTTTCCATGAACTTAATACACTAGATGCATGCTTGATAGCGGTCGATGTGTGGAGTAATAGTAGTAGATGCAGAATTGTTTCGGTCTACTTGTCTCGGACGTGATGCCTATATATGATCATTTCCTTGGATATCTTCATAATCATTTTCTTCTCTACCAATTCCCCAACAGTAATTTGTTTACCCATCGTATGCTATTTTCAAGGGAGCAGCCTCTAGTGAAAACTATGGCCCCCGGGGTCTATCTTTTATCATATATTAAAACCAAAAATACCTTGTTGCATTTTTATTTTATTTATTTATTTCATATTTTTTTCCGATCTATCTATCAAAAACTATACAATTTAATCTTGCTCGTAACCGTCAAGGGATTGACAACCCCTTGTTCGTGTTGGGTTGCAAGGATTCGTTGTTTGTGTGCAGGTGCCACTAACGAGTTGTTGCTTGGTTCTCCTACTAGATTGATAATATTGGTTCTTAACTAAGGGAAATACTTATCTCTATTGTACTGCATCATCCTCTCCTCTTCGTGGAAATCCCAACGCAGATCACAAGTAGTAGGAAGAATTTATGGCGCTGTTGGCGGGGAGACATCATCAACATCTATCAAGTACCTGCGCATAAAATTTCATATCCTTGCACTTACATTATTTTCCATTTCCTTCTCATTTTCATCTCTGCCACCTCTAAAATGTTTTCACAAAAACTCAAAAATATTTTTAGTTTACCTTTTTGCTTGTTTGCTTGCTTTTTGCCTTCATGTCAACAATCAAAAACAGAAAAATAAATAATAAAAATTAAGATGGATCCTCATCCTCTTACTAATATTTCTAAAATATCCAAATATTATGAACCAACTTCTAGTGAGTTGAGTGCACTACATTATCTTTATGAAGTTCTGCCTGAAGATCTTGAATCTGAAAATTGTGATGAAGTGTTAAACAATTTTTTTAATAAAGTGATCTCCTTCAATGAAAAGCATGATTGCAATGATGTTATTATAAATTCTATTAATGCCAGTTGTGCTAATAATATGTAAAACCCTAAGCTTGGGGATGACAATTCGTTATGTCTACTACTTATTTGCAATCATCGTGATTGGGGTGATAATGATTCTTATGATCTTGAAAATTTATTTAAGCCTCATGATGGATATGTTTGCGATAATATTGAAAGTGGGTTTGGAAGAGTGCCAAATTTAGGTAAAAATAATACCACATATTTGGAGAGTGTTCAATCTTACGATTTTTTGATGAAAGTGGGTTTGGAGAGATCATGACTTTAGTTGATGTTAATCCCACTATTTTGGAAGATTATAAAACTTTCATGCATGTGGATCATGAAGAGGAAATTTTATATGATAGCTATATTGTTGAATTTGATTATGATCTTACATGTAGTTATTATGATAGAGGAAAATATGGTTGTAGAAATTTTCATGTTACTAAATTACTTCATTATGTTGAGATTGCTAATGTTTTATTCCTCCCCTTTGCATATGCTAGATATTTCTTGTCTTGATAATCTGTTTTCTTATAAAATTCCTATGCATAGGAAGTTCATTAGACTTAGATGTGTTTGTCACATGTTTTATGATGCTCTGTTTGTGTTTCAATTATTATATTTCATGTGAGCATCATTGAAATCCCAAAGCCTATCTTAATGGCTATAAAGAAAGAGCTTGTTGGGAGAAAACCCAATATTTAACTTTTATTTTTTTATTTCTTTTCTGTTTTTCAATAAGCACACAATTATGCTACTATTATGATTGTGTTTTAGTGTTTAAATTAGTGTTTGTGCGAAGTAAAGCCTTTGGGATGATTTGGTTGATAGTTGCTTTTATTCTATGCAAAACAGAAACTTTTACGTAAAGTAGCAGAATTTTTAGAACTCACTAGAGCGACGAACAATTCAGAATTTTTTACACATGATTATACAAATTTCCCACGTTGTCCTAATTTTTCAGAATTTTTGGGGTTATACTATTGGTCAAGTGAAGTAGTCAATTGCTTAGGGACAATTTCGCAACTCCTACCACCACTTTTCCACACTCGTTATACTAAGTTTATTGTGTCTTTATCTAAACAGCCCCTAGTTTTTATTTACGTGCTCTTTATATTCTTGCAAACCTATCCAACAACAACAACAAAGTACTTCTAGTTTCATACTTGCTTTAAGTAAAGCAAACGTTAAGCATGCGTAGAGTTGTATCGGTGGTCGATAGAACTTGAGGGAATATTTGTTCTACCTTTAGCTGCTCGTTGGGTTCGACACTCTTACTTATCAAAACAGGCTACAATTGACCCCCTATACTTGTGGGTTATCAAGACCTTTTTCTGGCGCCGTTGCCGGGGAGTTATAGCGTGGGGTGAATATTCTCGTGTGTGCTTGTTTGCTTTATCACTAAGTAATTTTTATTTTGTGCTCTTGTTTTCTATCTTTAGTTATGGGTAGGAAACGCAAAATACCAAAAAAAATTTAGTTGTACCTACTACAGCAATGGTTGAAGAACCACTCAGAATCTTTCACACTCCTGAAGCTTTTTACTTGGATCATCTTTGATCCCTATGTTCTCGTGCTGAAACCCCAACTAGCTTAGTTGAGAGCAAATCTTTAGATGAGCATGCTTGTTATGTGCGACACTGCTTATCTCAAAAAGGGAAACTTTTACTGGATCAAATTCATCGTTCGCAATGCTATGCTTGGAATATATGTGAAATATATGATTTTACTTGTCGTTCTGAAGACCCTAAGAAACACCTTCCCTATGGGATAATGGAATCGTATCTTCGTATGCTAAGGGTGTTTACAATTACTATGATGTTCAACAAATTGAAGAATTTGTTGCTTTTAAGAGTGCTTATGAAATTGCTTCTTTGATTGGAAAGTATGATGCTACTCTTTACAAATCTGAAAATTTTGCCATACTTAAATATTGTTATGATAATTATGCTTCTAATGCCTATGTTAAACCATATATTGAGGACTCCTCCACTGTCCAAGAAGAGATTAATATTTTGCAGGAGTCTGTGGAAGAAGGAATTGATGAAACTGTGGGCTCATTGGATGAAAAAGATGATGAGGAAGAGTGGATTAGCTACCCGTGCCCACCTTCTAATGAGAGTAACTCTTCAACTCATACATTGTTTAATTTCCCTTCATGCTTACCGAAGGATGATTGCTCTGATGATTGTTCTGATCTCGTTGATTCTTTTGAAATATCCCTTTTTGATGATGCTTGCTATGCTTGTGGCCAAGATGCCAATATGAATTATGCTTATGGAGATGAACTTGCTATAGTTCCTTATGTTAAACATGAAATTGTTGCTATTGCACCCACACATGATATTTCTATTATCTTTTTGAATTCTCCCGACTAGACTATATCGGAGAAGTTTGCCCTTATTAAGGATTATATTAATGGGTTGCATTTTACTACTACATATGATGATTTGATAGATATAATGTGCATGTGCTTGCTGCTCCTACTTGCAATTATTATGAGAGAGGAACTACATCTCCGCCTCTCCACGTTTCCAATATGATAAAATTGCAAGAAATTGTTTATACTATTCGTTTGCCTTTACTATGTGTGCATGAATTGCTCTTTTATGACATGCCGATGCATAGGAAGAGAGTTAGACTTAGTTGTTGCATGATATATGTTACTTTGTTCTCACTACTAAATCACAAATCATTGTTAATTAAAATTGGTTTTGATATACCTTGGGATCCGGGTGGATCCATTACTTGAGCACTATATGCCTAGCTTAATGGCTTTAAAGAAAGCGCTGCCAGGGAGACAGCCCGGAAGTTTTAGAGAGTCATTTATTTCGGTTGTGTGCTTTTATAAAGAACAAATCCATTGTATTATAAAAATAATGTGCCAAGATTTGCATTTAGGATGTTTACATTGCTTGTTGGTTTGTGCGGTGCAAAACAGAAACTTTGGTTGTAGTGCGTGATTTTACATTTTTTACTGGAACGTCAAACGGTTCTGAAAATTTTTGCACTGTTCTATACAATTTTTTTATTTTTCCTATTTTTTTCAGAATTTTGGAGTACCAGACGTAAGGTGAATGTTCAGATTACTACAGACTGTCCTGTTTAAGACAGATTCTGTTTTTGATGCATAGTTTGCTTGTTTTGATGAAACTATCGATTTCTATCAGTGGATTAAGCCATGGAAAAGTTATATTACAGTATCTACAATGCAAAAACAAAATATGAATTGGTTTGCAACAGTACTTAGAGAATTGGTTTGTAACAGTACTTAGAGTAGTGATTTGCTTTATTATACTAACGGATCTTACCAACCTTTTTGTTGAGTTTTATGTGGATGAAGTGTTCGCAGATCGTGGATGTCTCGATATGAGGATAAGGAGGAGAGGCAAGAGCTCAAGCTTGGGGATGCCCAAGGCACCCCAAGTAAATATTCAAGGAGACTCAAGCATCTAAGCTTGGGGATGCCCCGGAAGGCATCCCATCTTTCTTCAACAAATATCGGTATGTTTTCGGTTTTGTTTCGTTCATGTGATATGTGCAAATCTTGGAGCATCTTTTGCATTTAGTTTTCGCTTTTCTTTGATGCACCATGCTGGTATGAGATAGTCCTTGGTTGATTTATAGAATGCTCATTGCACTTAACTTATATCTTTTGAGTATGGTTTTATAGAATGCTTCATGTGCTTCACTTATATCATTTGAAGTTTGGATTGCCTGTTTCTCTTCACAAAGAAAACCGCCATTTGTAGAATGCTCTTTTGCTTCACTTATATTTTTTAGAGCGTGGGCATATCTTTTGTAGAAAGAATTAAACTCTCTTGCTTCACTTACATCTATTTAGAGAGATGACAGGAACTGGTCATTCACATGGTTAGTCATAAAATCCTACATAAAACTTGTAGATTGATAACCCACAAGTATAGGGGATCGCAACAGTTTTCAAGGGTAGAGTATTCAACCCAAATTTATTGATTCGACACAAGGGTAGCCAAAGAATATTCTCAAGTATTAGCAGTTGAGTTGTTAATTCAACCACACCTGGATAACTTAGTATCTGCAGCAAAGTATTGAGTAGCAAAGTAGTATGGAAGTAACGGTAACGGTAGCAAAAGTAATATTTTTGGGGTTTGTAGTGATTGTAACAGTAGCAACGGAAAAGTAAATAAGCGAAGAACAATATATGAAAAGCTCATAGGCATTGGATCGGTGATGGAAAATTATGCCGGATGCAGTTCATCATGTAACAGTCATAACATAGGGTGACACAGAACTAGCTCCAATTCATCAATGTAATGTAGGCATGTACTTCGAATATAATCATACGTGCTTATGGAAAAGAACTTGCATGACATCTTTTGTCCTACACTCCCGTGGCAGCGGGGTCCTAGTGGAAATTAGGGGATATTAAGGCCTCCTTTTAATAGATTACCGAACCAAAGCATTAACACATAGTGAATACATGAACTCCTCAAACTATGGTCATCACCGGGAGTGGTCCCGATTATTGTCACTTCGGGGTTGCCGGATCATAACACATAGTAGGTGACTATAGACTTGCAAGATAGGATCAAGAACTCACATATATTCATAAAAACATAATAGGTTCAACTGCATGTGTGAACATGTGCCAAGTCAAGTCACTTAAATCATTGAAAGGAGGATACCACCCCATCATACCACATCACAACCATTTTAATAGCATGTTGGTATGCAAGGTAAACCATTATAAACTCCTAGCTAATCAAGCATGGCACGAGCAACTATGATCTCCAATTGTCATTGCAAACATGTTTATTCATAATAGGCTGAATCAGGAACGATGAACTAATCATATTTACAAAAACAAGAGAGGTCGAGTTCATACCAGCTTCTCCCATCTCAATCAGTCCATCATATATCGTCATAATTGCCTTTCACTTGCACGACTGAACGATGTGAATAATAAGAGCGCACGTGCATTGGACTAAGCTGGAATCTGAGAGCATTCAATAAACAGGAGAAGACAAGGCAATATGGGCTCTTGGTTAAATCAACAATATATGCATATAAGAGCCACTTAAACAATTTCATTATGGTCTTCTCCTATCGACCCCTAAAGAAAAGAAAAGAAATAAAAACTATTTACACGGGAAAGCTCCCAACAAGCAAAAGAAGAACATGAAATCTTTTTGGGTTTTCTTTTAATTATTACTAATACAACAAGAAAAGTAAACTAGCTAAAGCTATTACTATTTTTTGGTTTTCTTAAGGTTTATCAAACACACAAGAAGAAAGCATAAAAAGGGAAATAAACTAGCATGGATAATGCAGTGAAAGAGTATGAGCACCGACATCTAGCAATGAGTGTGTGAACATGAATGTAATGTCGGTGGGAAATACGTACTCCCCCAAGCTTAGGCTTTTGGCCTAAGTTGGTCTATTGCCATGGCTGGCCTGGCGGATATCCATAGTGTTAGCCAGGGTCGTACTGAGATGAAGAAGACTCTGATTGCCACTGGTTGGCAATCATCTCCGGATCCCACTGGTAATTAGACTGTCGTGGAGGTTCAAATTGTGGTTCCGGCTCCGTGGCTGATGTAGGGTTCCGGTAGGCGATAATGGCCGCCAGCGGAACGAGATACGGACCTGCAGATAAATCAAACAAGGAAGGAGCAGGCAAGGTAATAGTCTCAGGGTGATGTTTATCAAAGAACAATTTATATTTAAGCGCCCCTTCCCTATTCTTAACAATAAAGTCACGCGCTACCATACTCTAATAATCTAAATAAGCAGTGGGCAGTAATTTTTCTTCTTTTTCATATTGCATAATAGGTATGTTATAGTGTGCAGCAAGGCGTGAGGCGTAAATACCTCCAAAGATGGGGCCCTTCATACGGTTTAGACTTAACCGTTTGGCAATAATACCGCCCATACTAATAGAGTTATCACAGAATAAACCATCGAACAAAATAATAATATCAGGAACACTAAGGTTTCTTCAGTTTCCGCGACCAATTAAGCAACGACTAGCAAATATGGCAAAGTAGCGTAAAACAGGAAAATGTATGCTAGTGATTCTTGCATCAGAAACCTTCCTAGTTTCCCCTACAGTAATAGTATCAATAAATCCGTCCACATCTTTACGATGTGGTTCCTCTAAGCTACCCTCGAAAGGTATTTTGCAAACCCTACAAAATTCATATAGTGACATCTTCTTAACCACATCATATAAATGAAACTCTACTGAAGGAGGTGATTCCTTTGGATAATAGTGGAAGTTTTGCACAAAAGTGTTGGTGAGTAAGAGATACTGTTCGCGTTGGCCGCAGAGGAAGTCGGTGAGGCCTGCATTCACGGCCGAACCTCCACGATGCGAGGCAAATTATATTTGGGCCTCTCTGCTTCCTCACTTTGCTTTTCCTTCGAGCTTCGGCTTGATGAGCCCCTCAAAAATCTCTTCATTATTTTCTGAAAAATTCTGAAATTTTTAGTAACTTCAAATAAAAGTGATCCAAGCTCAACAAAATTGATAACAACTACTCCTACAAGTGCCTAGAGCCTATATCATGCATTAGAACTACTTGGAACCATATAAATTTGACATGCAAGCTCAAGAACATGGTCACCTAGGCAGCACAAATTTGTAATGAATAAAGCACTAGAACAAAAACTAATTGGACCAATGGAGGAGTCACATACCAAGGAACAGTCCCCCAAAGCAGTTTTGTGAGAGGTGCTTTGGGGAAGCAGATCAAAAATCGCAACAAAATGAGCTAGAACTCGTGCTTGAGCTGGATGGTGATTTTTTTGGGAGGAAGAAGAAGTGCGTGGGTGCAGGAATAAGTGGAGGGGAGCCACCATGGGCCCACGAGGCAGGGGGCGCGCCCTGTAGGGGTGGGCGCGCCCTGGAACCTCGTGGCCAGGTTCTTGCTCCCCTTGGTGTGTTCTCAGTGCCAGATATTCTCAAATATTCCAGAGAAAATCATATTAAATTGGCAGGGCATTTGGAGAACTTTTATTTTTGGGGTATTTTTATATTGCACAGATAATTCAGAAAACAGACAGAAAAATGCTATTTTTGCTTTATTTCAACTAAATAACAGAAAGTAGAGTGAGGGTACAGAAGGTTGTGCCTTCTAGTTTCATCCATCTCATGCTCATCAAAAGGAATCCACTAACAAGGTTGATCAAGTCTTGTTAACAAACCCATTCCGAATAACATGGAACCGGAGAAATTTCGAATAACACTATGTTACCTCAACAGGGATATGCACATCCCCAACAATAAGAATATCATATTTCTTCTTGATAGTAGGAAGAGGAAATTCAAAACCTCCAAAAATAATCGATGGAATTTTTCCAATAGAGTTGATACTATGAACTTGAGGTTGTTTCCTCGGAAAGTGTACCGTATGCTCATTACCATTAACATGAAAAGTGACATTGCCTTTGTTGCAATCAATAACAGCCCCTGCAGTATTCAAAAAGGGTCTTCCAAGAATAATAGACATACTATCGTCCTCGGGAATATCAAGAATAACAAAGTCTGTTAAAATAGTAACATTTGCAAGCACAACAGGCACATCCTCACAAATACCGACAGGTATGGAAGTTGATTTATCAGCCATTTGCAAAGATATTTCAGTAGGTGTCAACTTATTCAAGTCAAGTCTACGATATAAAGAGAGAGGCATAACACTAACACCGGCTCCAAGGTCACATAAAGCAGTTTTAACATAGTTTCTTTTAATGGAGCATGGTATAGCGGGTACTCCTGGATCTCCTAGTTTCTTAGGTATTCCACCCTTAAAAGTATAATTAGCAAGCATGGTGGAAATCTCAACTTCCGGTATTTTTCTTTTATTTGTAACAATATCTTTCATGTACTTAGCATAAGGATTCATTTTGAGCATATCAGTTAATGGCATACGCAAAAAGATAGGTCCAATCATTTCAGCAAAGCACTCAAAATCCTCATCATCCTTTTTCTTGGATGGTTTGGGAGGTAAAGGCATGGGTTTCTGAACCCATGGTTCTCTTTCTTTACCGGGTTTCCTAGCCACAAAGTCTCTCTTATCATAACGTTGATTCTTTGATTGGTTATCAAGATCAACAGCAGGTTCAATTTCTATATCATTATCATTACTAGGTTGAGCATCATCATGAACATCTTCATTAACATTATCACTAGGTTCATGTTCATTACAGTTGTGTTTGACATCGAAAATAGAAATATCATTTGGATTCTCGTTGGTTCAGCAATAGGTTCACTAGAAGTATGCAAACTCGTATCATTTTTCTTTTTCTTCTTTTTAGAAAGACTAGGTGCATCAATATTATTTCTCTGAGAATCCTGCTCAATTCTCTTAGGATGGCCTTCAGGATACAAAGGTTCCCGAGTCATTTTACCAGTTCTAGTAGCCACTCTAACAGCATAGTCATTATTCTTATTATTTAATTCATTGAGCAAATCATTCTGAGCTTTAAGTACTTGTTCTACTTGAGTGGTAACCATAGAAGCATGTTTACTAATGAGTTTCAGTTCACCTTCAACTCTAGACATATAATCACCCAAGTGTTCAAGCATATCGAAATTGTATTTCAATTGTCTACCAAAATAAGCATTGAAGTTTTCTTGTTTGACAATAAAATTATCAAACTCTTCTAAGCATTGTCTAGCAGACTTATAGTGAGGAATATCACCTTCATCAAATCTATAGAGAGAATTTACCTTTACTACCTGTGTCGGGTTATCAAGACCATGAGTTTCTTTAATAGGTGATGGATTAAGATCATATGTTTCTTCAACAGGCGGTAAATTAAGACCATGTATTTCTTCAATAGGAGGTAAATTCTTAACAACTTTAGCTTTAATACCCTTTTCTTTCATAGATTTCTTTGCTTCTTGCATATCTTGAGGTGAGAAATAGAACACCCTCTTCTTGAGTTGGTTTAGGAATAGGCTCAGAGTTGGCTCAGGAAGTGTGACGCCTCGATTCAATCGTACACTAATCATGCGCATAAGCGTGTACGATCAAGATCAAGGACTCACGGAAGATATCACAACACAACTCTACAATTAAAATAAGTCATACAAGCATCATAATACAAGCCGGGGCCTCGAGGGCTCGAATACAAGCGCTTCGATCATAGACGAAGTCAGTGAAGCAACAATATCTGATCTGAGACATAAGTTAAACAAGGTGCCATAAGATGGCTAGCACAAAGCGGGATCTGAGATCGAAGAGGAGCAGGCCTCTGCAGGGATCCTCCTAGGTCCTCTGGTGGTCGTCGTCGTGGGCTGCACATAGTAGTAGGCGCCTCCGGAGTAGTAGTCGTCATAGGCGGCGGCGTCTGGCTCCTGGGCTCCATCGTCTGATTGCAGCAATCGAGTGGAGGTAGGGAAAAAAGGGGAACAAGGCAACCGTGAGTACTCATCCAAAGTACTCGCAAGCAAGGAGCTACACTACATATGCATGGATATATGGGTAAAGGCCATATCAGTGGACTGAACTGCAGAATGCCAGAATAAGAGGGGGATAGCTAGTCTTAACGAAGACTACGCTTCTGGACACCTGTCTTGCACAGACAGAAGAGGACAACGGAAGTCCTCAAGTAACAACATATAGCAATAATCCTACCCGGCAATCCCTGCTCATAACCACGAGCGAGGCGACCACCGGTTATATCGGCACTTGGAAGGTGTGTTTTATCAAGTACCGGTTCTAGTTGTCATAAGCTCAAGGTACAACTCCAAGTCGTCCTGTTACCGAAGATCACGGCTATCCGAATAGATTAACTTCCCTGCAGGGGTGCACCATCTTACCCAGCACGCTTGATCCCATTTGGCCGGACACACTTTCCTGGGTCATGCCCGGCCGTGGAAGATCAACACGTCGCAGCCCACCTAGGCTGTGAGAGAGGCCAACACGCGGTCTAAACCTAAGCGCAGTGCAGGCCCCATCGCCTCGAAAGCACACCTGCGTTCGTCTGTGACGAGCAGACCTAGCCAATGAGCGTTCAGGTCCAATCCGGCGCAGCGCCGCGCTCGTCGTGACGTCTGAAGTGCTTGGTGATACCACGGCGCGGGATACCCATAACTACTCCAGCGTAGATGGTTAGTGCGTATAAGCTCGTAGCCAACCCAGATCAAATACCAAGACCTCGTTAAGCGTGTTAAGTAACGCGCGAAGCCGAACAGGCCAGGCCCACCTCTCTCCTAGGCGGTCTCAACCTGCCTGTCGCTCCGCCACAAAGATCCACTCGCGGGTGCTCCATCGGCCGACCCGACTTTAGTCTCACATGTATCATGTATAAGTATATAGTATATACCGTGATCAACTCCCGAGTGATCACGGCCCGATAGTATAACACGCGCAGACGACAAGTATGAAGGGCCCACAGATGAATGTACTAGCATCCTATACTAAGCATATAGGATTGCGGTAAGGTAACAATGAAGTTACAAGGACGAGCTATGCAGCGATATAGGAGTATCAAAACAGTAACATGCTATGCTACTCTAATGCAAGCGGTGTAGATAAGAGTAAGCGATATCTGGTGATCAAGGGGGGCTTGCTGGTTGCTCTGGCAAGAGAGAGTTCGTCAACACCGTAGTCGAACGGCCATTCAGCGGCGTCGGTCTCGTAGTCTACCGGAGAGAAGAGGGAAGAAACAATGAATACAAGGTAACAGATGCATAACGATGCATGACATGCCAAGAAGCGATGCTAGGCGTGCCCTAACGTGGTATGAGGGGTCTTGGTTGGGGAAAACATCAGGAAGTTTTCCGGTGTTTCGTGTTTTCAGGCGGAGAGGCCGGGAGGAAAGTTGCAGTTCGATAGGTTAGAGGCGTGTGGTGGACGAGCGGATTGCGTATCCAGATCCGTCTCGTCGTTACGAGCAACTTTCATGTTGAAATATTTTAATCGGATTACGGATTAAAAGATATGATTTTAAAAGGTTTTATTAATTTCGGAATTTTAATTAATTATTTAATTAATTTCGAAAATGCATT